>JBAKBP010018472.1:0-46664 GCA_037953745.1 Lithodes maja | reverse complement strand
GTAGTAGTATTAGTAGTAGTATTTCTTTATTTTATTTGTTTAAAGCTTGTTAGGGTTATAGGGAACAAATTATAAACATTTCCCCCTAGACACAAACACGGTAGCATCTCACAAACATATTATTATCAAAAACACCAAATGAGGAAGGCACTTTATTGACAACGTTTCGCAGACAGCTTCATCAGGCCACTGCGAAACGTTGTCAATAAAGTGTTCCTCCTCAGATGTGTGCGTGTGTGTGTTTTTTTTATTCTGTCCATTTTTCAAGTACCACTCAACATACTATTATCCATGAATAATATGTTTGACCTTCTGATTCATTGTATGGGAGATGGGTCGTTCGTTTGTCTGGCCCCACTTCTTTTTGCTCCGGTTTAGCCCCATTAGGTTTAAGATTTCAAGACGTTCGCTCCAGTAGTTTGTCGAGTTTAAAACCTTTCGTCCTATTTCTATATCAATACCAAGACCTTTTGTGCCATTAAGGTGTCGATTTTTTCCTGGCGAGCGATAGCGAGCCTGTATTTTTAAAAGAAACCGGCCTTCGGCCGGGACATTTTTCTATCGAAAAATGTACAAATATATCTTCAAGGGGGTGTTTTTTTTAACCTTAATAGAGGTGTAGGGAGGAAACTATCTGTCTATCTATCTATCTATATACTCAGGCCCAATCCCCACTTTTTCTTTTTATTTTATTTTTTATTTTTTGTAATGATAATACTATATATATATATATATATATATATATATATATATATATATATATATATATATGAAAACATTGACGAAAAAGTGAGCTTGTTAGGGGTATAGGGAACACACTACAAACAGTATAGCATCTCACAAACCCATTATATTATTATCCCCGCCACCCGGAGCTCCTGTCTTGAAGTTGTTTGTTTGACTCTTAGGGCGGTGTCACACGAGAGATTTTTCCCGTCAATGTTTACGAGCAATTGTAGTCTGGCAGCTTCAAAATATAAGTTCCGTAAAAATTAAACTAGCTAACATAATTTACCCTTGATTTAGCGTCCGATGCCAATGCGAAAGAGTCTCCAAATAGTACGAGACAAAAATTGCTCATCGAAAATTGCCGCCAAAAGCGCTCGTGTGACACCGGCTTTACTCCATCATGAATATGTTTGATCTTCTAATTCGTTGTATGTCTTTTTTTTTCTTTCTTCTTCTTATGGCATCTTCCGCTTTCTTCTCTTCCAAGTAAGTGTAAAGGGCCAGGCTGCTGCTTGTAAGTGAGCCTCTGCACCACCACCACTTATAAGGCAATGTAGTTAAGTGTATGAGGCGGTATTTAAGTGTTGGGGGTGTTGCGAGTTTCAGTCTATAAGCTGGAGCTGTAGACATCGATATTAAGTCAAATTGACAGCTGAAATACGGTTGTAGTTGTTGAAATAACTGTGAAAAGTTGACAGCATTAATATACACACCATATGAGGAAGAGCACTTTATTGACAACGTTTCGCAGGTAGCTTCTTCAGTATCACCTGAAGAAGCTATCTGCGAAACGTCAATAAAGTGCTCGATCTCCTCATATGGTGTTTATATTCACGGTTCTAGTTCATTTATAGACACACACATAACCAAATGCAACATACTTTTCATCCATCAGAAACTTACATTATTATTGCGTTTCTGTTGAATATCGATGTTTACGGCTCCCACTTCCTTGTAGCTTGAAACTCGCAAGTGGTCAATTGCTTATTCTGTTGTTTGAAGGTGAAAATATTAAAGGGATGCAAAGATAGAATGTTTCAGCGGTAGCGGTTGTTTATTAAGCAAATTAACATCAATACAAAAATAGAATTGAGTATAAATAATTAACCGTTTCAGTCAAAACAAATATATAGTTTCATAAAGGTAAATATGGACTTTGAGAAGAACTTGGCTTTCTTCACCCACTGATATGCTACAGTCAAGTCATTATTGTATATATATATATATATATATATATATATATATATATATATAGACGACAGTAGATCTGGACTGGACACGAAAATGGAACTTTGCAGTAAGGGACCTAAAATCGGAGAACGAACCCCCAAGTTCGAACCTCGATACCACGAAAATGTGATATTTTCGCGGTTTCGAGGTTCGAACATGGGGGGTTCGATATCATATTTTGGGTCCCTTACTGCAAAGTTCCATTTTCGTGTCCAGTCCATATATATATATATATATATATATATATATATATATCACAGCTTATATATAATCAGTGCTGAGTTATTGGAATATCGCATGTCACTATTATGAACATCATCATTATAATTTTCCCCGAATTATTGACGAAGATTGGCCACAACTTTTAATGGAGAAAGTTTAATGACTGCTGTTTTAAGAAAGTGGAATGGATCGTCTTATTATAATTTATGCATACCCTCAGAATATTGATGGCGTAATTTGTGTTTAATATACAGTAGAGAGCGGAAGTACGAGACAACACTATAGTCTATTCGCTGTAAGTAGGCGATAAATCATGACCTCTAACCTCTGTAACTCAAAAACGACTAGAGTAATCGAGCTAATATTTCTACCATTTGGGAAGAGTCGGTCAGGGAATAGATGTGGAAATGTACAGCCAATTTGCTCTAGCCCTTTTTGAGTTACAGAGGATAGAGGTCATGATCTCTCGCCTATTTACAGCGAATAGACTATAGGAAGCCTGTATTTAAGGGGACAGTTGCTATTCTTGGGGGACCTATTTATTTATATCATTTATATTCTTGGGGGACCTATTTATTTATATCATTTATATTCTTGGGGGACCTATTTATTTATATCATTTATATTTTAGTTTCCTTGACTAGACCTCCATCAAGCTTAAAAATGAACTAGACCCCATTCAATATAATTTTGTACATTTTTCGGTAGAAAAATTTACCAGCCAAAGGCCGGTTTCTCTTAAATTTATAGGTTCGCTATCGCTCGCCAGGAAAAATCGACACCTAAATGGCACGAAAGGTCTTGATATTGATATAGAAATGTGACAAAGTTTTTCGTTTTAAGATCGACAAACTTATGGGGCCAACGTCTTAAATCTGAAAACTAATTGGGCTAAACATGAGGAATAAGAGGGACCAGAAAACCGGCCCATCTCCCCTTATGTAAATACGCGGACGTTTATACCAAGATAATTATATGGTTTGATGTTTGCATTAAGCTGATCTCGGTTTCTAAGAGATTTTCTTCCTGGCGAGCGATAGCGAGCCTGCAACTTAGGAGGAACCGGCCGAATTTGTCTGCCGAAAAATGCACAAATGTATCTCGAAGGGGGGTCTTGGGGGTATTTATTAAAAGCTTGATGGAGGTCTAGGGATGACTTAGGTCCAGCAAAAGATTCCCAGGTCCCAGGCCTCCCGGAGAGGTTCCGATCTCAGCAGGCAGACACGCAGTGAAGCTCACTACCACAATCCCGCCCACCACGCATCCAGGCGTACCCTTCATATATACCGGCTCCTCGGGCCAGGCACCTGACGGACTATTATCTAGTCCAACTGGCGCCTGACCCCCTCTCCCAAACGACCGCGTTTTCACTCATCTTTTCACTAGCATTCTCCATTCATTCCTATTTATTACCACTTCTCTTGTCTGATCTATAGTCATTCCTCTATCTTCCAACGCTTGTACTACACAGTTTCTCCATCGCAATGGAGGTCTTCCTACCCCTCTACCTCTCCTTGTATCTGACTCACATATTCTCTTTGTAAGCCTTTCATCTTTCATTCGTTCAACATGACTATACCAGCTCAGCACCCTTCTGTCCACTCTGACCGACAAATGTTCCTGCTGCCCCACTCTCCTACATATCTCTTCATTCCTCAATCTGTCTCTACCGAAAAATGTACAAATTTATATCGAAGAGGGGTCTTGTGGGTGTTTTTTTTTAAGCTTGATAGAGGTTTAGAGAGCAAACTAAACCCCTCCTTAAACCATTGAGCCGAACCAGTAAATTATGCTGCACGATACCGTCTGGGCTCCCTTAATATTAGGACACAAAATATAACATACACACGAAAATGAAAGTCAATGAGCTAGATCAATAGATGAGTTAAGGGGAGATATCCACTTGAGGGACTTTTTTCTTGACTCCTTTCTCCCTCATGTCTAGCCCCCTTGCTTTTGAGATTTTAAGACGTTCGCCTCATTAGTTTGGCGATGTTAAGAATTTACGCCCCATTCTGTCAATTTTAAGATCTTTCGTGCCATTTAGGTGTCGATTTTATCCTGGCGAGCGATAGCGAGCCTGTAATTTAAGAGCAACCGGCCTTCGGCCGGGACATTTTTCTACCGAAAAATGTACAAATTTATCTTGAAAGGGGGGTCAAGGGGGTGACATTTTTAGATTGCTGGAGGAGTAGGAAACATACTAAAAAAAAAAAAAAATAATAAAGAGGTACAAAAGATAATACAAACGAATATTAAACAAGTTGTTAGATACATAGATAGCTTAACCCCTTATGTACCGGTAACGTCTTTTTTCTTTTATTCTGGCTAATATTAGACGATTTTAATGTTTAAAATGGGCCTCTAGCAAGTAACAGGCTTCGAACTGTCTCACTTAATCCTTTTTACTACCACAGATCCATCTTAAGGGGAGGTTTCCACTTGAGGGATTCTTGTTCGAACTTCCTTCTCCCTCATGTTTAGCCCCATTGCTTTTGAGATTTTAAGACGTTTGCCCTGTTAGTTTGGCTATTTTAATAACTTTCACCCCATTTCTGTCAATTTTAAGACTTTTCGTGCAATTTAGGTGTCGATTTTATCCTGGCGAACGATTGCGAACCTGTAATTTAAGAGTAACCGGCCTTTGGCCGGGACATGTAACCGGCCTTCGGCCGGGACATTTTTCTACCGAAAAATGTACAAATTTACCTTGAAAGGGGGTCAAGGGGGTGACATTTTAATATTGCTGGAGGAGTAGGAAACAAACTAGAAACCTCCCCTTAAACTGCACAAAATCGTCTAACTACTGCTAGAATAAAATACAAATAAGTCGTCAGCACGGAAGGGGTTAGAAAAAGGGTACAAATGATGATTCAAACGAAAAAGTCAAGTACCAAGATAAATATATAGCTTGATAATTAGATACACAATACAAGACAAAGGAACAGAAAAGTTTAGGCGCGTAAAATATCGGATGTACGGTCGCGCTAATAAGTCATGTCCCAGCTGTCATTACGTTCGGCTTCCTCTGTGCTGTATTGATGTCTGTCAGATGTTGAATAGGGTGGGTAAGTGTAGGAACATGTTTGTATATTTCACTTGATATGAAGAAATGAAGCTTAGATATTGCTGATACCAATTATTGATCAAAACGTACATGGTGCCGAGACATCACTTATTAGCGCGATTGTACACCTTCCAAGCAACAGAATATAAGGATATTTGGTATGGGCCGTGTTTTCTGGCGTACTACCTGTAAGCACCCGTTTTCTGTTCACCATTGTGTTAAGGGGAGTGACTTGCTTTTTTTTCTTCTCTGGGTTGTATCCATTCGGCCCCATTCAGCCTACTGTTTTAAGACGTTTATCCCCATCCAGGTGTCGATTTTTTTCTGGCGAGCAACAGCGAGCCTGCATTTTATGGAGAAATCCGGTGGAAACATTTTTCTATTTAAAAATGTACAAATTTAGCCAGCTGTCTTACACATTATCCAAAATATGGTGGCTTGCCTGATATTAACCCTCTCAGACATATGACGCGATTTTGAGCCTATTGGGGATACTTTAAAGCCTTTGTTACCATCAGGGGTATTTAGAAACCTTTAGTTTAGTTACTTCAACCTCTGCAATTGTCTTTGAGTTAGCTGTGGGCAGAAAACTAATTTTGGAGAGGTAATTATAAGAGTGAGAGAACTATATTTCTTATTGCTAAGCTGGCAACCTCTGCGTCATAAATGCGTGAAAGGGTTAATTGACACCTGGGTGAGGATAAACGACTTAAAACAGTAGGCTGAATGGGTCCGAATGGTTGCAACCCAGAAAGAGAAAAAAAGCAGTTCACCCCCCTTAAGGAGGTCCCATCTCGTTTTTTCTCTCTCCCTCTCTCTCTGGGTTGTATCCATTCGTCCTCATTCAGCCTATTGTTTTATGACGTTTATCCCCATCCAGGTGTCGATTTTTTTTTGCGAGCCAGAATATTTTAAGATGTTTTTGACAGCAGGCTAAATTTGTAAATTTTTAGATAGAAAAATGTCTCCGGCCCTCTCCATATAATGCTGGTTTGCTATCGCTCGCCAGGGAGAAATATACACCTGGATGAGGATAAACATCTGAACACAGTATGCTGAATGGGGCCGAATGGATACAAGCCAGAGAAAGAGAAAAAAAAGGCAGGAGTCCCCCCTTAATAATTTCCCAGAAGAATATTGTACACCTATGACTACATTGCCTTATAACATGATAGGTTGGCTGTCTATGTCTGAGTGGATGTTCATATATCTAACCAATTTTCTATGAATCAATAAAATCTATAATCTATAATAATCGATCTATTAAAATGCCATTGATAATACTCTTGGATTTCTTATGCTGTGTATGATTGGATGTGTATAAAAGCATATACTTACTTACAGGCAACCCAAATTAATGGAGCCCACCTCGCTTTTTTCTCTTTCTCTCCCTCTCTTTGGCTTTTATTCATTCGGCCCCATTCAGCCTACTGTTTTAAGACGTTTACCCCCATCCAGGTGCCAATATTTTCCCTGCATATATATTTTTTTTGTTTTGACAGCAAGCTAAATTTGTACATTTTTCTATAGAAAAATGTCTCCGGCAAAGCCGTATTTCTCCATGCAATGCTGGCTCGCTATCGCTCGCCAGGAAGAAATCGACACCTGGATGGGGATAAGCGTCTTAAAACAGTTGGCTGAATGGGGCCGAATGTATACAAGCCAGGGAAAGAGAAAAAAGGAGAGAAAGATAAAAACAAAAGCCGGTGACCCCCCTTAACTCGATGCGATCATTTGTCTGATAAAATAATGTTTAGCTTTATAAAACCATTTGATAACAATCTTCCAACTATAATATTTCCTTACTGGATTTGCTTAGGTCAACTGTTTCTAAATCGCCTTAGCTTCTGCAGATAACAATATGTATAATGCTGTTCATAGGATTGACACCTATATAAATGCCCTACTGGTCATATATCTACGCCCACGATCGATAAATATTTAGCTTATTTCTAGGATAAGTTCCACCCTCTGCCAGTCATTCATTCTACCCACTGGTTGTATTTATGTTATTATAGAGTAATACAGTAGAGTAATGGCCAATACAATATACAGACTTAATCTACCCACTAGTTGTATTTATGCTATTATAGAGTAATACAGTAGAGTAATGGCCAATAAAATATACAGACTTAATCTACCCACTGGTTTGTTCATTTCTGTAAATTGCATTTCTCAATTGTATATTTGTAAATTGCTTGAAAAACATGAATAATATAAGTCCCGTGCCAATTGGAAATCCTGCCAACTGTACATACTCAGTACTAGTGTTTTTAATAATTATATTGACAGTTACTGATGAATTATCGTGCAATTAAATCTAAACTTTTCGTTGTGAGATTAATGAACATAACAATCAAGGAGGGAACTTATTCTGGTCACTATGTCCCCTATTCCTACCTTACTTATCGACAAACTCTTCTACTGACTGAATAAATATTATTATTATTACTAGGACAGAAAAGAAAATATCCCATCGCATTTTCCTCCTAGTCAACAGTAGATATCTCGTAATTCCCCAAAAACTATATACCAAAAGCGTGAGTGTGTGAGTGCGTGCATGAGTGTGTTTAGGGTGCCCCACTTTTACCAATATGGCGGCCCTTTACCTCCACCTCACAACCTCCCCTCCTCTATATCAACTACCAACCAGGTCAGTATTCTTCCACCCTTGTTCTGCCACTGCCTTATGTTCTGCTTGATGATGATAGAATGTACAGTGGCGGACAGTAGTGCGTGGTACACTTGTATTATTATGTGTTTTACACCAACCAACTTCACAACTAAACTCAATTAATGAAATAAACAAATACATGTGGCACTCCACATGGCACACACTCAGGCGGTTCAGACAATTTGGCGCAATGTTGAAAAACCTATTTGGGTCCGTAAAACCGAGGGGACATTTTGGCGCGACACGTTTACTTATTTGGCGTGACATGCTTACTAAATATAAAGCCAATACAACACCAAACCCATTCTCGCAGGGCCTAAAATGTCAAAATATACTTTAGCTGAATTTAAAGTAAATATCAGTAACTCAAACGGCTTGCCAAAGTCTTCAACTTTTGGTCAAATATTTGACGTCACTATTAGAGTGACAGCAGCTTCCGGTAGTGAAGCCTCTAGGGAGCTCCTCCGTATTAATCTTGCACTGTTAAAATATATGGATGCATAATGTGATAAGTTGAAATAGTGACTGCACAACTTAACCCTTTCACGCAAACGACACAATCTGAGCCTATTCTGGGATACTTTAAAACCTTTGTGACCATCAGGGGTGTTTAGAAACCTTTAGTTTATTTACTTCAACCTCTGCAGTTGTCTTTGGGTTAGCTGTGGGCAGAAAGCTAATTTTGGAAAGGTAATAATAAGATTGAGAGAACTCTATTTCTGACTGCTATTCGGCAACCCCTGCGTCCACACGTGCGTGAGAGGGTTAATTTTAGTGTATTAGACAAGATTTGTCCCACAATACCCCTAATATATTGCCAAGATCTCTTTTGATGGACTTTCCCTTCCTGCCCATGTTATTGTCGGTGGTACTCGCCTCCCCGTGACTGCGTCTCTTCCCCGTCCACTCCAGTGTCGCAGCTGCTGGCGTTTCGGCCACCCGGCTAAGTTCTGCCGTACAGCCGCTGAGAGCCCACTCTGCCCGCGCTGTGCGCAGTCCGGACATGCCGTTGGCGAATGTCAGTCAACGTCCCAGTTCTGCCTTAATTGCCGCGGGTCTCATTCGGCCGACTCTAAGATTTGCCCCGTTCATCTGTTCGAGTCTGAGGTTGCTGTTCTCAAAGCGAGACACGGCCTTACGCTCACCGCAGCCCGCCAAGAGGCTCGTCGCTTGGGCTTCACCCCTCAGTCATTTTCCAAGACTCTGTCTCCTCCCTCCTCTTCTTTGCCTCCCTCTACCACGCCCCCCCCTTTTTCTGGTTCCTCGGTTCCTTCCACCGCCTCCGCTCCCTCCGTCCCCCCGGTCGCACCAGTTTCGTCATCTGCCTCCCTTCCTTCTACCGGTGCTTCTGGATTTTCTCCTTCCTCCTCTTCAGTCTCCTCCGTTCGTCCTTCCGTCTCTTCCTTTTCTGTCCCTTTGTCTAACACTTTCTCTGTTCTCAGTCCTTCTCCTACTTCTGCCCCTTCCTCTTGCTCTCTTCCTTGTTCCTCCTCTTCTAGTCTCCCTCCACGCTCTCACCGTTCCAAGCCTCCCCCCCGTTCTCCGTCATCTTCCTCTTCTAGTCGCCCCAAATCTCCTACTCGCTCTAAACTTCCCTTCTCCTCTACCAAACGGGCTCCTGTGCTCCGTTCTTCCTCGCCCGCTTCCTCTTTTAAACGTAAGGGTGGTCTCCGTGATGTGCGGTGCTCAAGTCCCTGCGAGAAGAAGAAGAAGTCGCCTCCTTCTCCTTCTGTTTCCCTTTCTCCTCTCTCCGTCCAGTCTCCTCCTCCTCCCGTCCCTGCATCCCTAGATTTCTCCTACGAAACCCTACCTCAGATTGACGAATTTATCCGTTCTTCCCACCCACCACCTTCTACTGTTCACGCCGAAGTTCATCCTACCCCCTCTTCTCTCCCCCCTACCCCTCTCCCGCCTTTCCCTCTCCCGCCTTCCGCCCCGTCCTCTTCCTCCACTCCCCCTTCTGGCCTTCCTCCGGGCCCTCCTCCTCTTCCTCCTCCTGACCCTCCCCCTCTTCCTTCTCCTGCCCTTACCCCCTCCTTCTCTTCCCACCCGCCGTCCGTCCTTCCTCCCTCTTCCGGCCCTCCTCCTTCCTCTCCTCTTTCTCTGTTAGACCTCCCTATGCCCCCCGGTTTCCAGTCTTCCCCTTCAACGTCTTCTCCAATTCCTGCTCTTATTTCCCATCGTTAGCCTCTCTTGGCTATATTTTCCACCCACGGTGTTACCTGTATTTTGTAAATATGTTGTATATAGTGTTCGTCTTTTCTTCCCTCTTGTACGCGTCTTCTTTTTAATCTTTTTTGTCTTTATAATGTCCATTTTACAATGGAACATTCGTAGTTTTGCAGCACATCGTGTTGATCTTCGTTACCTTATCTCTAGGTTTAGCCCACTTATTATTAGTTTACAAGAATCGCGTTTATCTAATGCCCCCTCCCCAATTCCTTTTTACTCCTATATAAGTTCTCCCCATTCCCAGTATGCTACTTGCCTCCTCGTACATCTTGATGTCCCAGTGTCTCAGTTAACTATCCGTACCTCTCTTAAATGCACGCTTGCCAGAGTGTTCCTTTCCCGCTGGCTTACAGTAGTTTCCATATACCTTTCCCCCTCGATCCCGCTCGATGTTCCAGAATTAAACAGGATCCTTTCTCTATTACCTCCACCTTTCCTCCTTTTAGGGGATTTTAATTGCAGGCATTCCCTGTGGGGTGACTCTACCGTTAATACACGGGGTCGTTCCCTTGAGGCTCTGATTCGTACACACGATTTATTTCTTTTAAACACTGGTTCCTCTACGCATTTTGATAGCGGCACCCGTACCTTCTCATGTATTGACTTGTCTCTGTGTTCCCCTACACTATCCTTGGCTTTTACTTGGAAGGTCTTTAATGTTTACTGTGCGACTGACCACTTCCCGATTGTCCTCTCCCCTACGTCTTACTCCCCAGTGCCACGCCCTCCCCGTTGGTGTTTCGATCGTGCCGACTGGACATCTTTCGCTGATCTCGCCGTTCCGTCTAATCCGACCCCTGCTTTCCCGGACCCTGATGCCATGCTTACCAGTTTCCTGATGTTTGTGCTCCATGCTGCCTATACTTGTATTCCACGCACTACTCGGAGTATGTCTTCTAAGTGTGTACCGTGGTGGACTGCTCAGTGCACTTCGGCTTTACGCAATAAAAGAGCCAAGTGGAAGAGTTTCCGTCGGAAAAAAGGCTCTCCATATGAGCGGGATGCGTATACTCTTTTCAAACAGGCTAATGCCGTCTTCCGTCGTACAATCCGCTCTGCTAAAAAATCTAGCTGGATGTCGTATGCCTCTACTATCAACGCAGATACACCTGTTCCGCAAGTCTGGGCTCGCGTCAGGAAGATTGCAGGGAAACATGCGCCTACGCCGGCCCCTGTCCTCCATACCAACACTGGCATTGTGGGCGATCCGTCTCTGGTGGCCAATATGTTGGGACAACATTTCAGTGATGTTAGCACTGGCTCCCATCTCCCGCCCTCCTTCCAGATGCATAAACGCCGTTCTGAACTTAGGCGACTTGACTTCGTCTTATCATCTGATCAGTTTTTCAATGCCCCCTTCTCCCGGGCTGAGCTTGAGTCTAGCCTGGGAGCCTGTAAGGATACATGTGAAGGCCCTGACGGTGTCCATTACTTGATGCTGAAGCACTTATCTCCACCTGCGCTTGGCTTTCTCTTGTCCATCTACAACCGTCTGTGGTCCACAGGCTTTTTTCCGGCTGGGTGGAGACATGCCATCCTTCTCCCATTCCTTAAGCCGGGTAAGTCGGGCCATGCACCAGCAGATTACCGTCCCATTGCCCTGGTCAGTTGTGTCGGCAAATTATTAGAACGCATGGTTCACTCCCGCTTAATGTGGCTCCTGGAATCAAGAAGCATCCTGTCACCTTTTCAATATGGCTTTCGCAAGGGCCGTAGTACTTTGGACCCATTATTGAGATTGGCGACTTCTATCCGCGATGCCTTTTCGGACACTAAGTCGGTTTTAGCTGTATTCTTCGATCTTGAAAAAGCGTATGATACTGCCTGGAAATACAACATCCTTCGTACCCTTTTACGTTCTGGTGTGTCTGGCAACATGGCGGTATTCTTGCAGAACTTTCTCCGTGATCGTACTTTCCGAGTCAAGCTTCAGAATACATTCTCACGAACATACCCCCAACACGACGGTGTCCCACAGGGTTGTGTTCTTAGTACCATCCTTTTTATCCTAGCTATTAATGGTATTATTTCTTCCCTCCCTCTTGGTGTCCGTGCTTCTTTGTATGTGGACGACTTCGCTATTTACGCTGTGGGTTTGGATATCGCTGCCCTACAACATCTCATGCAGCGGGCCATTGATGCAGCTGCGCAGTGGGCTACGGCCCATGGTTTTCGGTTTTCGCCCTCGAAATCTTGTGCCGTCGTCTTCACAAAACGCCATACAGTCCCGCATCCTGTTCTTACGTTGTATAACCGCCCTCTGCCTTACAGGTCCTCAGCTCCATTCTTGGGTCTCATTTTCGATACTCGGTTGACATGGTACCCGCACATTACTTCGTTACTGACCTCCACCACCCGACGGCTTCAACTCTTACAAACCCTTAGCCACTTGTCTTGGGGTGCGGACCGGACGACTCTTCTGCGCCTCCATACAACGCTTATTCTCTCCAAGATCGATTATGGCTGCCAGGTATATGCCTCCGCTGCGCGTACAAACCTTAAGCGCCTAGACTCCCTTCACCATCACGGTCTGCGCTTGTCGCTAGGGGCTTTTCGCTCTACTCCGGTTATTAGCCTTTATGCTGAGTCGGGTGTCCCACCGCTATCATCCAGGCGGGATAAACTGACCCTTCGATGTCATCTTCGCCTTCTGCAACACAGTTCGGCTGGTTTTCCTCCCACGGCTTGCGGCTTAGCCCCATCAGTGTCTGCTACTTCGTTCCCCGGTCGGGTCTCTGCTTTACTGGCCTCCTTCTCTTTTCCCATTCCATCGGTGCTACCCCTCCGACAGTCGGAGTTCCCCCCATGGCTACTCCCTCGCCCTACCGTTTGTACAGCTGCCCTCCCTCCCTCTAAGGCCTCTTCAACCCCACAGTTGCTTTATGCTCAGTTTACGGAACATCTGCTACGCCACTCTTCAGCCGTTCCAGTGTACACTGATGGTTCCAAGACCTCCGCCGGTACAGGGTTTGCGGTTGTGTTCCCGGACCGGACCTTCCAACGTCACATCCAATCATGTGCTAGTGTCTTTACGGCCGAGTTATTTGCTATTTTATTTGCCCTACGTACTATTTTTTGTTCACACCTGCATACCTTTGTAATTTTTAGTGACTCCCTTAGTGCTCTTCAGAGTATTCAGTCTCTTCCCGCTGTTAACCCCTTAGTGCTGGAGATTCAAGAATGGTTGTTCCGCATCGCTACTAAATTGAAGTCCCTGTCTTTCTGTTGGGTCCCGAGTCATGTTGGTGTGCCTGGCAATGAGCGGGTTGATTTTTTCGCCCGCTCTGCTATTACCTCTCACCGACTCGTGCCACGACGTATTCCTGCATCTGATTACTTCCCTCGTGTTACTCAATTACTACGTCAGCGCTGGCAGGACGAATGGACCTCCATGAGGGTGTCTGATGTCAAACTGCGTTCTGTCAAACCTTCCGTCCTCCCTTGGAAGTCTTCCTCTCATCGCAATCGTCGATGGGAGACCGCTCTAGCCCGTCTTCGGCTCGGCCACACCAGGCTCACGCATGGTCATTTGATGTCCTGTGATGTCCCCACGCTCTGTCCTTGCTGCCATATTCCAGTGTCTGTCCAGCATCTCCTGATCGACTGTCCGCGTTTCTCCAATGCCCGACGGCAGGCATTCCCCTTCATCTCCTCCCTTAATCGCCCCCTTGTCTTAGCCGATTTGCTCGGAGAGTCCCCCACTTTTTCCCTCCCACATCTTATGCGGTTTCTCCTCCATACCCGTCTCCTTCAGCTTCTTTAATTAGTGTTTCCTAGTCTTCTTCTCCTCTACTCCGTCGTGCGCCCTGCCCCACAACACCTCCGATGTTTGTTTTTTTTTCCACAAAGTTTCTTTTGGTGCCACATAGTCTTTTTAGGCTTGGTGCGAATCCCTATTTTACTAATAATAATAATACCCCTAATATTTTGAGAAATGCTAGTCATCATTTCTAACTACGAATTAAGCCACACCTAAGTAGGTTTTCTGTTAATGCCCTTTAATAAATTTGTCATGAGTAACTGGAATGCAATATATTTTTTTTGTTTTCAGTTAACTTACACCCGTTTTAGTGCCACATTATATTCTGGCGTCCATCTGTAGCTTACCAGTCTAACTCTTGTGTCGCCTGTCGCTAGTTCATTATTGTTCTTATGTATTGTAGTATCTCACTTACTTGGATACTGATTCAAATGGGAGCGTCTCGATTTACGCCCTTGACTGTACCACGCATAACCGTCCCCAACTGTACTTTTGCGTAGAGAATGCTTAACCGCACGCCTCATTTTCTAACTTGACTAGTGTTATGCTGCCCCAGCTGACGCTGTACACTCGACCAAAAAAAATTGTTTACACTGGAGAGCTGTAAATAATCTAGTGTGAACGGAATGAATCGGGTGAAACATACGTCTGTGAGTTATCATAGTATTTCGACCCACTTCCAAAATGTTTAGAGCGTTAGTGTAAAGATTGTTTTTTGGTCGAGTGTACATGTTTTGGCTTTCCACCGTTTTTCTAGCACCCTATTACCGCTCCTCCTGTCCCATGTCTCCAGGTAAGTTAATAATGTCCCTATGCCGAATAAATAACCCGTTTTGTTTCCACAGATATGAATGCCTTTGTCTGTGGCCTCTGTTCACTGCCTTTGATCGTCATAATTAATTATATGCCAAACTCAGATTTATAATTGAGTAGCGATCTATGTTTATTCATATATTTACCCAATAAAAATGTTATATTTGAATACAAATTTTGATATATATAACTTTCTTCGTTAGTTAATTTGATTCAATTTAATTTGTTTCCGTTGTGAGTTCAATTAGTAGATAACTATAAGCACTTATGTCTGAAGTACATATACCTATATAGTTGCCTTCAGCTGTATGTCGACAATTTGTTTTTCTTCTATTCTCCCTTTCTCTGGCTTGTATCCATTCGTAACCATTCGGCCTACTGTTTTAAGACGTTTATCCCCATCCAGGTGTCGATTTTTTCCTGGCGAGCTGAGCGAGCCAGAATATTTATTATGTTTTTTGTCAGCAGGCTAAATTTGTACATTTTTCAACAGAAAAATTTCTCCGGCGAAGCCGGATTTCTCCATACAATGCTGGCTCGCTATCGCTCGCCAGGAAGAAATTGACCCCTTTATGGGGATAAACTTCGTAAAACAGTAGGCTGAATGGGGCCGAATTAATTCAAGCCAAAGTAAGAGAGAAAATAAGACAACAAAAAAAGCAGGTCACCCCCTTTAAATGCAACAATGATTCCGTTTTCTTAGAGCGTTATATGACCAGCTCTAAATGTAGAGAAACAAGGGTAATTAAGGGGAGATGGGTCGTTTTGGGCGGCCCTCTTCTTCCTCATGATTAGCCCCATTAGTAACTTCGAGGTCACAGATGATTGGTGGATTGAAAAGACATCCCCTGTGACCGTCTTGAAGGGGGGTCTATCTTTCTTTTCTTTTCTTTTTTTGATGGAGGACTAGGGAGGAAACAAGAAAAATAATAATATAATAATGCATCATATATAACACTCTTATGGCTATCCAGTTTCCGTACAAATCTTTTCTACATTGTTTTCTCCCTCTGGTTTTCCAGGTCACCCTCTAGACGAGGGTCGTCCGTGAGTGAACACGCCGAGAACGAAGTGTATCAGCTGGCTCGCTCCTACCCTCACTCGCTGCCCCAGTCCAGGCGCTCATCGGTAGCCTACCAGTCTAACTCCAGTCTTGAGTTGAAAGGTCAGTTGATTTGTTTATAATAGATTCAGGGTAATTATAGGAAGAACTTAAAATTGCCAAAACAAAAGAAAAAACAAAAAAAAGAGTGTCTGCATTATATATTCTGGCGTTCACCGGTAGCTTACTAGTCTAACTCCAGTCTTAAGTTGAAAGGTCAGTTATTTTCTTCATTGGGATTAGATATATACAGCATATATATTTTTTGTGTTTTATATTCCAACTACTCCTATACAGTATATTCCAACTACTCCTATACAGTATATTCCAACTACTCCTATACAGTATATTCCAACTACTCCTATACAGTATATTCCAACTACTCCTATACAGTATATTCCAACTACTTCTATACAGTATATTCCAACTACTCCTATACAATATATTCCAACTACTCCTATACAGTATATGCCAACTACTCCTATACAGTATATTCCAACTACTATACAGTATATTCCAACTACTCCTATACAGTATATTCCAACTACTCCTATACAGTATATTCCAACTACTCCTATACAGTATATTCCAACTACTCCTATACAGTATATTAGAATCAGGGAAATTATAGGAAGAACTCAAAATTGCTAAAGAATGGCGTCTGCATTATATTCTTCATTGTAATTTCAACTTTAGGAACAGACCGATTATCGGGAGTTGTCAGCATACACGTTAATAGGGTATACAGTATATACATACATGCAATGGTTTAGCGTCATTTTTCTATTACATGCATTGAAACGGCTCAGACGGGTGGGGTTGCCTTTCAGTAGTTGTAGTGTACCGTAGTACAATAAAGTCCCACCAAGTCATCACTGTGGCTGATGTTGGTATAGTGCTAACCGTGCCTCAGCAAGACTCAACAGAGTCCCCCTGCAGCAATTGCACCTGCAGTATCTGCAACCACACCAGCCTTAACAGTGATACAAAAAGACAGCACCATAACAAGACTTTACTGTATATTTAGGCAATTTGGACTATAGAACAATAAAGTCCTGCCCCAACACTGCTCCAACATGCAAACACTGTTGCAAAGGAGTACAAAGGAGTACAAAGGAGTACAAAGGAAATCAAGCAACAACAGATCTAGTGACCCTTCTAGGCTGCTTGTCCTCCAAAACACTGAGGATCAAGTGTCCAAACAGTGGTTTAGAGTGGGTAAGGGAACATTGGAAAGGGAACTACTGCCCTGCCACTAACGTGGCAGGACTAGGAAGGTAGTAGGGGACATATGGGTTAGTAACTGAGGGGAGGATAAAGTTATTCATTTACAAACGCAGTCAGTCGCGGGTTTGATGCGAGATATTTGTCTAGGCGGAATTTAAATGAATCAACGGTGCTGCAGTCTATAACGTTTCGGGGAAGCCCATTCCACAAGTTGACAACTCGATTGAAGAAGAAATTCTTAGATTCGTGCGAGTTAAAAGATTTACCAATAATTTTGCAACCGTTTCCCCGTGTGTAATTAGATTGGTCGATAGTGAAGTACTTACTACAGTTCATATTGTCGATGCCTTTGATGATTTTGAACACTTGAATTAAGTCGCCTCTTAATCTGCGCTGGGTTAAAGGAAATAGATTTAATTCTCTAAGACGCTCTTCGTATGGTTTGTTCTTTAGGCTAGGTATCATTTTGGTAACTCTACGTTGAACTCGTTCTAGCTTGTTTATATCTTTTTGGTAATAAGGGCACCAGGATTGAACGCAGTATTCCAGAAGAGAGCGGACTAAGGAATTGTAAAGGGTTAGGATAACTTCTTTGGATTTATGCTCAAATGACCTGCCTATAAAGCCAATTATTTTGTTTGCCTTCTTAACAACTTCTGAACATTGTTGACTCGGTTTTAGGTTACTCGATATTGTTACTCCCAGATCAGTTTCTCTGTTTACATTCTTAAGCCGAGTGCCATTCATCGAATAGTTTGCTTTCTCATTTAGGTATCCGACATGTAGTACTTTACATTTATCCGCATTGAAACTCATTTGCCAAATTTGGGCCCAACATGACAATTTATCTAGATTGTGTTGCATATCGTCAACTTGTTCTTTTGAGAGTACGCTATTTGCAATTTTTGTATCGTCAGCAAATTTTGAGATTGTGCAGGCGAGACCCTCATCTATGTCGTTGATGTAAATTAGAAAGAGAATTGGTCCTAGTACCGATCCCTGGGGTACCCCGCTACTTACATTGGTCCATTTAGATGCCTTACCGTTTATGACTACTCTTTGCTTTCTGTTGTTGAGCCAATTTTCTATCCATTTCAACACACCGTCTTGTATTCCATGCGCTTTTAGTTTTAGCAGTAAACGTTTGTGGGGAACTTTGTCAAAGGCCTTTTGAAAATCAAGGTATATAATATCTACAGCTTTACTCTCATCGTAGAGGTTGAGGATATCGTGGAAGAAGTCTAAGAGGTTTGTTAAACAGGAACGTTTTTTACGAAAGCCGTGTTGAGTATCTTTAAGTATGTTATTTTCCTCTAAGTGATTTACGAGTCTGTCTCGTATGACCGTTTCTAGCATTTTACATACAACCGAGGTTAAGCTAATTGGACGATAGTTACTGGGTAGGGATTTGCTGCCTTTTTTGAATATCGGTGTTACGTTGGCTAGCTTCCACTGATCAGGCATAGTTCCAGACTGCAAGGATTTATTGAATAGTAATGTCAGTGGTTTGGAGAGCTCATTCTTAGCTTCCTTTAGAACTCTAGGCGAGATTGTATCAGGTCCTGGCGTTTTATTTACTTTGAGTTTATCTAAACAATTCAATACTTCTCTCTCTGTAACGGTGATATTGCTTAGAACATCTGAATTATCAATCTGAATCGGCGATGGTGTAGGGATATCACTGAGGTCTTCGGTTGTAAAAACTGATGCAAAGAAGGTATTGAGGGCATTACTCATTTGTACTTCGTCTTTGGTGTATTCTCCTTTTTCATCGACTAACGGTCCAACAGTTGAAGTAACTACTTTTTTCTTTCTGATATAACTATAGAATTCTTTCGGGTTTGTTTTACTTTGATTCGCAATATGTAACTCTAAGGTCTTTTTACTTTGCTTAATTAACTTTTTGGCTTTGCGTCGTAGCTCTACAAATTTCACCCGTTCTTCGTCATTTTGTGAGGATTTTAATCTATCATTAGCAAATTTTTTAGCAAGCAGGCAGTTTGAAATATCTTTATTCCACCATTTGGGCTTATTATTATGGCCTGGACGCCGTATTTTCGATGGTATGCAGTCTTGCACTGCTTTTAGGTAAGTGGTTTCGAATAACTTCCAAGATGTATTTATGTCGTTATTGTTAATTAAAAAGCTCCAGTCAGTTTCTTTAAACATAGCTCTAAGTTTATGGAAGTTTGCTTTCTTGAAATTAGGGACTTTTTCGATGCTACTATTTGGTTCGTTACTAGTAAACTTTAAAGTGAAAGTTATCGTACGATGGTCGCTGTTACTGAATTCATCACCAACATTCAAATTCTCTATCAATTCTTCTTTTGTTGCAAGTACAATGTCAAGAACGTTATTACCACGGGTCGGCGTTCGAACAAATTGATAAAGCGAACTCTCTTGCAAGTTCGTATAAAAGTCATGTCCGGAGTGTGAAGTAAGAGTATCGCCCCACTTGGTCACGGGTAAATTAAAGTCGCCAAAAATTACGGTATCTTGTGAGTTACTTACATCTGCAATTTGTTCGTAAATTTCTCGGTCAGTTTGCACTGATTGAGCTGGAGGTCTGTATATTAACGCAAGTATTATTTTTGTACCTTTATTGTTCTTTATTAGCACAAAAGATGTGTCGACGTTCACAATTTGAGGTTTTGACACGAGGGTCGGGTTAAGACTTTCTTTGATATAAAATAAAACGCCACCTCCATTTTTATTTATTCGGCTGTTCTCAAACATTACATAACCGGGAAGTGAATACTCTGCTAAAAAGTCTCTATCTTCTGTATTGAGCCAAGATTCTGTTATGCCAATCACATCATAATTTTCTGTAAACACTAGTTCCTCTAAATCTGAAAATTTATTGCGTATGCTACGAGCGTTTGCATAGAAAACCTTTAAAGTTGCGGTTTTAGAACTCGCAGAACGTTCTTTCATCGAATTTTTGGTTCTGGTCGGATCTACATTTACATTCATGGCTGTCCTCGGTCCTCGGTCGTTATCCCTGACGGTTTTGAATTTGGGTCGTGTTGGTGGAGATTTATCCAAATTCGCGGTTCTTGACGGATTAGTATTTAATTCCTTTGTAGCAACGCTTTGTTTGCCAACGCAGGTGTGGTGCCAAACAGCGCCCAGGTAAGATTCAGTCCCCTGTGGCACCTATCCGCACCTCACCAGCCTCGGCAGTGCCATACCAAGACAGTGCTAAGATAAAGACGCTATTGCATAGTAATGGCTGTTGGTCCACAAGTCTATCGTCATCCCCCCTATTAGTCGCCTTGAACGACACGCTGTAGGATGCGTGGGGCATATTATTTGTTTCCTCCACCATTAGATGAAGGCCCCCTTACCCCCTGGGGGGGGCTTACCTGTCTTTCTAATATTATCAAGCTATGTCGAGGATGAGTTTATCTTCATTGCAACGTATTTTGGCTAACCTGACCAAAGTTCCAGGAACAGATACTCAAACCACTTACGGTGCCTTATCTCAAACCACTTACGGTGCCTTATCTCCCTGTCTCGCAAGCGCTATCCTAAACCAATTTTAGTAATTCGTTTATTTCGACGTAAAGGAATTAGTTAGGTGACATGAACGTATTTCATATGTATTCTAAACAAATATGTAAAATAGAACTGTGTAGTTCCTCCCTATTTTCTATCGCGACGATATGAAAATTTCATATAATTGGATGATTGACGGGTCTTCTGCAACACAGGTAAGACCTCTTATTTATTGTCGCCTTTTTTGTTGTGAATCTGGATCACTTAGCCTATAGAACAACGATGGAATACAATTGCCTGGGTGTTTTATGTGTTTGAGACTAGACTCGGTTTTTTTCATCTGACGGTCAATTGATATCTCTTCATCTTGATTACTCCGCTATTATGCAGGTTTTGTAGCGAATTCTGTTGTTAATTATGAAAACTTGTCACTAATGTGAAGCAGAGACATGGTACGTTTTTATTTTCCCCTTATTTATCGATAAATCAGTTGCTAAGGGATTCAATTTACCGTCAGATGAAATTAAACCGAGTATAGTCTTATTAAACAATGTCTCTTTTCAGAAGAAAAAAATACGCAATTTTTACTAGTTACCAGTGGTGATCCCGACTTGAATGACTCGATGTGGCTGATTGTGTCTCTGGCTCATTAACCCGAGGAATGCGGTGACGCTCTTTTCATTATTTTTTGGCGACCACTAGATGATTTTATACAGTTTACGAAGGGTCTATGGAAGTTAGAGGGGTTATTTTGAGTTTTACCCCCCTTTGATTCCTAGAGGTTATTTCGTGAGCTGGAGAAAATCATCTAATATTGACCAGAATGCTATTGAAAATGGGTCATCCTCCCGAATGGGTTCAAACTGTATTCGTGTACATGTGTGTGTGGCATCTTGTCAACTTCCACTCCGGTCAATTTAACCTTCTTTTCTAACCTAGACAAATCTGATGATATTTTAACCCACTTACTCTTACTAAACCAATCTCACATAACTAATCTAACCTAGCAAGAATGGCTCATGTTTCCTTAACTAGTGGATTTAATATCCGTAACTGACCAAAGCTAAGCTACAGTATTTAATTTTGAGATTGAGATTCAAGAAACGTTTTTATTTATTTATTTATTGTAGAATATATTTATTTATGTATTTATTTATTGTACTTCAAACTTACATTTCACATGCTTATATAAACAATGTTTACTCTGAGCCAACAGGGAATTGGTGACATCCGGCACATATGTCCCCTATCAATTTATTATTCGAAAATAATTGTCACCCTAATCTAACTCACTTTAACCAAACCTAACTAATCCTAACTAACATAACCTCAACTAACTTCCCCTAATCTAATCTTGTCGTGCTCTAAGCTAACTCAACTTAATCTAAGCCTAGCTTTCTAGCATAACCTAATCTAACTTTCCTTAACCTCATTTAAGCTAACATACTTTACCCTAAACTAAGATAACTTAAATTACAATTGCCTGTGCTTAACTAGCATCCAAATTTTGTTTTTTAAATAACCTAATCTAGATTTAATTTAGAGTTCAATTGACCACTTGCAAGATTCAGGCTGTAAGGAAGTTGGAGCTGTAAACCTCGACATAAAACAGAAATGCAATAATATTGTGGGTGTCTGATGGATAAAAAAATATGTTAAATTGGGTTTTATGTATTTATAAATGTACTAAGACTATATTTTAACTGGTGATTCTGTTAAATATCGATGTCTGCAGCTCCAACTTCCTTATAGAACGATACTTGCTAGTGGTCGAATGGGAGTTGAATTGTCCAGGGGTCAAGTTGGCCGATCTCCGTGTGTGTTGCCTTAAGGGGGGGTCACCGGCTTTTTTTTTATCTTTCTCTCATTTTCTCTCTTTCCCTGGCTTGTATCCATTCGGCCCCATTCAACCAACTGTTTTAAGACCTTTATCCCCATCCAGGTGTCGATTTTTTCCTGGCGAGCGATAGCGAGCCAGCATTGTATGAAGATATGCGGCTTCGCCGGAGAAATATTTCTATCGAAAAATGTACAAATTTAGCTTGCCGTCGTAAAAAAAAAAAATATAAATGCTGGCTCGCTCTCGCTCGCCAGGAAAATATTGACACCTGGAGGGGGGTAAACGTCTTAAAAAAGTACTCTAAATGGGGCCGAATGGATAAAAGCCAAAGAGAGAGGGAGAGAAAGAGAACAAAAAGCGATGTGGCCTCCCATAAGCGTCGTCTGTGAGATGAATGTGCGGAAGGTGAAGTGTGTTTAGGCCATAGTTTTAGATAGTAGGAAGGAGTTTATCCGTACCTTCCAGGCGTTATTACCCTTTCCGCAAACCACGACGCACTCTTTCATCTTATTCTAGTTCTTATTAAGCAATTTTATTAAGGCTAGAAAGGAGCTGTTGGACTATAAGGGATAATGGATATAGCCATTGTTCCTCGGATTGCACGAGATTCTTCTTAAGCTGTATAAAATTGTCAAGTATTAGCAAGAATAAAATGAAGGAATACCCGATGTTGCTGAAAGGGTTAACAGTGGAAGTCAGGGAAAAGCCAACTTCTTTCTATGCTTTACACACTATGGTTCCACGCCTTGCAATAACAAATATTGACCGTCCAATCAGTTCGTCCGCTGTGTCAGTTCTCTGTCTGGGCTGAGTGTCAGAGCTTCGGTGTTGCTCACAATGCTCAGTGAACCGTGTGTGTGATTGATTGCCATACTGTAACGCCAGCTGTTTTGGCAAAGTGCTTAAACGGAACTAGATGTAGACAATCACTTTAAACCCATTTCGTCGTCAAATTTAAGACCTTTCGTGTCATTTAGGTTTCGATACCCGTCAGTCCAAGTGGAATACTTTTATGGGTCTTGTGGTGAGATTGTTCACCTTGTAAGCATGGGGACCCGGGTTTGCATCATGGCACAGGCTGATAGTAGCTCCACACAAAAACATTTCAGGGGGCATCTAATGAAGTGTAATTATGTTGGTTAATCTGTGAATTATCGTTCAAATTTTGTTTGCAGTCGGCAAATAATACTTGCAGTTCTGTTTGGGTCAATTAAACATTTTTGAGACCGTTACATTGGTGGCAGCGGTGGGATAATTCCATGGTCTCGACATATATAATTGACCCATACACTACCACAACTATTAGTGTTGCTTTTACTACAATTTTTACATAATAATTACCAACTTTACCAACACACCTAAACTTCAATAGGTGCAGAAATCGCTCCCCCAATATGTTTTTGCGTGGAGCTACCACCAGCCCAGGCCAGGATTCAAACCCGGATCCCTACACTTAAGGGGAGACGGTCGTTTTTCTGGTCCCCTTTCTCCCTCTTGTTTAGTTCCATAATTTCTTAGGTTTTTAGACATTCGGCCCATTTGTTTGGCGATTTTAAGACCTTTCATCCCATTTTGTTATAAATTTTAAGACCTATCGTGCCATTTAGGTGTCGATTTTTTCCTGGCGAGCGATAGTGAGCCTGTATATGTAGGTACGGGAAATTTTTCTACCGAAAAATTTACACATTTTATCTTCAGGAAGGAACTAGGGGATGTTTTTCTTAGTTTGAGGGATGTCTAGCGAGGAAGTTAAGAATTTATGAATGAATGAATTTATAGGCCAAAACAGCAATCAGTGTCCCCTTAAGAGGCGAACACTCACCACTAAACCAATAGAAGTACTCCACTTGGTCTAACAGCTCTAATGATTGTCTGCATCTAGTTCTGTATAAGCTCTTTGCCACAACTTCTGGTGGTACAATACAATGTTCATAATATGTTTAAAGTATGTGTTGCTAACTCATTATCTACTACTACTACTACTACTACTGTTACTACTTCATATACTACAACAACTACTACTAATATTGCAACATCTACTACTACTACTACTACTTTTTTTCTTTGATTTTTATTTAATACAGTACATTCATTATATTTTACAAACATCAGATATTGCTCTATTACTCTACTACTACTGTTACTACTTCATATACTACTACTACTACTACTATTGCAACATCTACTACTACTACTACTTCCCTTGTTTAATGCATTCTTAATATGTACTTTTCCCAATTACCCTTTCTGACTACTATATTAACAATCTAACATAGGCTACTAACAAACAAACAAACATACTATATGCCAGTCCTTTGAACTATATTAACCGTCACACACACACACACACACACACACACACACACACACACACACACACACACACACACACACACACACACACAGCCCGTAGCCTAGTAGGTAGAGCTCTCGTCTCACACACGAGGGGTCGGGGGTTCAATCCCCGGCCGGGCGGAGACAAATTGGGCTGGTCTCCTTTCATGTGTTAGCCTCAGTTCACCTAGCTGTAAATAGGTACCTGGAATAAGTGGACGACGTTGTGACGTCCCATCTGGGGTTGGCAAAAATGGTACAAGGCGAGATGGGTATCATATGGTTCACCTAAGCTGATGGCTACCTAAGCCTTCGGGCGAGACGGTACCGTCTATAGTGAGAATGGTACCATACAGCTCCACCCTAAGCCTTCGTTTCCGATGTCACCAATTGGCTAAAATACAGACTACACACACATCCACAGCCATTCCAACGATACATATAACACCTACACATATAGGAGGCGGGAAATAACGAGCATGCTCACTCCCGCAATACAACTAGAGTAAGTACAACTAGAGTAAGTACACACACCAAACGCTACTTATTGTATTTCTTACAAACAATCAAGTAAGCAGAAACCCATTTATAATTTACACACTTAAAATATTTACTTCTCAAATAATAATTGACACATTCCTACACTTACCATTTTGAAGATTTATTATATCGGTCCATTTCACATGTTATATATTATATATTCTTCTGCAAAGATAACGACACTTGCGCCGATATACGTTAGGAGTTGTCACATTAAACAAACTACAAAAAAGCTTTTCATTTAAGCCTTCACCATTCAATACTTCATTGCTTCCGTGTCTTACTTAAATTCTGAAATACAATTTAAACTCCAATACTGTATTGAATAGGGCGTCAAGTACTAAAACTTAATTTCATTTAGGGTGTTATTGGTGCTAAGAACGATGTTGAAAATAATATCGATAACCTAATTTGTTTGATCATTTTGATTAATGTACTACTGTTACACAACACAGCAAGATACATTTCATGCAACCTCAGAATTTCTTAATCTTCTTTCTGGCCTACTCTCTTCCTGAGTGTTGGTCCGGCCGCATGTGTTAATGTCTCTCGCTACTGTTGTGTGTATCAGCCGAGGACCTGGAGGCGAGGTTGTCCGTGTCGATGAGTCCGCTCGAGAGACGCCGCAGTCACAGTTTTAGGTCTTCCACGTGGGGTGAATTCCTGCAGACCAACGATGATTACTCGAGGCCGCGCAGAGCCTCGTACTGCCTCGTCAGGTCCAACTCCATCAAGACCAACGTTCAGCCCGACCTCTGGAGCTTAAAAGGTCAGCTCTCGACATGTAGTTTGGGACTGTGGGTCGGGATATGCTGGTAAGTTACTCACGATTCTACCGCAAACAACACTCTTAAAAAATGTATCTCTGAACACAAAAAAAAAATCTTTGAGCAATATTATAGATGTAGCCAATTTGAATATGAGTGCAAATAACTTATCTTTCAAGCACATAATAAAGGTTTTTAAATTAATTTGTGTATGTCCTTGATGTGTAACTATTCTTGAATATATCTGCTGAAAGCAAATGTATGTCAATATTTAATAAAGGTAAGTTTGCACTGCCAAAGCAATCTCTTTGCATGTAAAAGCAAGTTGTGTTTTACTATGTAAGAGTGTTTTATAACAGACAAACAATAAACTTCATAAGGATAATATAACTGCATATACCTCCGACACTTATGTTACAGCTGGTGGTGCATGGGTTGAGATAAACATGGAATAATAATCGCCAACCTGCACATAATTATCTTACAAAATGCAATGGCACTGAAATAATTATTAACAATGGTATAAAGGATGTTGTGGATCGTCTACACCGGACTTGTGACATCATAGTGACGTCACAGCAGTATCCTCATCGTGGACTGGATGGTGGACTTCCACTCCTATGACGTCACAGGTCCGGTTTAGACGATCCACAAAATCCTTTGTACCATTGTTAATAATTATTTCGGTGCCATTGCATTTTGCAAGATATTTATGTGCAGGTTGGCGATCATTATTCCATGTTTATCTTAACCCATGCACCCCCACCTTTAACCCTATTAGCACGATGATGTAATTTTAAGCTTATTTGCATACCCTTAGAGGCTTAGACAATTTTGTTTATCTTATATTCTACCTCTAGCACTTAATATTTGACCCAAATCGTGTGATAAATAATTATATTTTCACTGACTTTCTAAAATTTTAGGGACACGATTTGCGTGATTGTACATTTTTGGCAAAACCTCCAAATCACGCGATTCGCGTTAGCAAGCGTGAGAGAGTTAACAATATTGATCCGTCTTAACCCCTCCTGTCCCAGCGACGTCCGCTATAGTTTATTCTAGCTATATTTAGACGATTTTGTGGAGCTTAGGAAGGATCTGTGAGAGTTAAAAGGGTTGATTGAGATAGTCTGTAGCCTTTTAATTGGTATACGTCCTTGCTAAGCTGCATATAATCGTCTAATAGTTCCCAGAATATGAAGAAAAGGATGCCACCGGTACTGTACGGGTTAACTGCACAAAATGATCTAATGTTAGCCTGATTATAAGGGAAGACAAGCGTCGTCGTGCTCAAGGGGTTAAATGTCTCTTGTATATCAATGATTCTGAACTAATGTATATTGAAAGACAAACATCAACAACCTATTATATTTGAACAGGACAAACAGGTAAGGAAGTATTGGACTTTTACTTTGTTATAGACATTGCTTTTACTATCTCATATATACGGTTAAAATAATCATGTTTATATATATATATATATATATATATTCTCTTTTAAACAGACGAGGTTAAAGGCAATAGCAGTTTCAGCATTCAGGATTTTATTGTTATAGCTTTCAATAGTTCTAACAATTTTCCTCTGGGGTTCAGAGATGAGGTACAACAGGTTAGCAAAATTCATGGTGGATCCAACGTTTCACAAGTAAACATCTTGCATCTTCAGGGAAGGAGAGGTAATGATTAGAATAGGGACAAAGCATCATATTTATACAAAATTCGAGGATCAAGAATAGGGAGGTGGGCGGAGCTACTGGGTGTGTGGTGGCTGTTCATTGGTGGAAGGCAGTCTATTCGCGAGACGGGCACTAAATCTTATCGGTGGTTGGTTGTTGGCTGTGGGTGGCTGTGATTGGTTGGTGTTGTCAGTTGTGTGCTGAGCGCGGAAGCGTACAGGAGGGGGGCACAGGGCGAGAGGAAGGGGGGCAGTATGCCTCATGCCGGACTCAACTTCACATACGAAGAAACCACCGATGGACATCTACCCTTCCTCGACCTCCTTGTCTCCCTCCACGACCACGGCTTCAAAACTACAGTGTACACCAAACCTACTAACAATGGCCAATGTCTTAATGGGGAAAGTGAATGCCCTAAACGATACCATCAGTCCACCATCGCCGCCTATGTCAGGAGAGCCCTCACCCATTGCACCACCTGGAATGACACACACAATGAACTGGAAAGGCTCACCCAGGTCCTAGTCAACAATGGGTATTCCAACACTGACGTCACCAATGCCATCAACCACCACCTAGAAAAATGGTACAAACAAGACCCCCCTAGCACCAACCCGGCCAATAACATTACATTTTTCTACAGAAACTACATGTCTTCCGACCACACAACAGACTAATCCATTATGAAAGAAATAATTCACAAAAACGTCCTCCCCACCAACCCTGACAATAAAACAAAACTCATTATTTACTACAAATCTCCTAAGACCTCCAACCTTGTCCTCCGTAACCGCCCCATTTCCACCAACCAACCAAAAGACGATCATGTGATATACCAGCATATTTGCACCTCCGGGGACTGTGGACCCCTATCCTATGTTGGAATGACACAGACTCGCCTTTCCCGTCGACTAACCCTCCACCTTCAATCTGGCGCTATAAAAGATCACTATCAAGCCCCCCACCATCTTGCCCTAACTCGCGCCGACCTAGACAAACAAACTACCATACTTGACAAAGAATCAGACCCCAGAAGACTAGCTATTTTAGAAGCTCTATACATCCAAACACTCAACCCCAGCATCAACAACCAAACACAAGACCTTCAAATTCTTCCTTCAGGCAAGCGCTACAGGCATACTGCCCCCCTTCCTCTCGCCCTGTGCCCCCCTCCTGTACGCTTCCGCGCTCAGCACACAACTGACAACACCAACCAATCACAGCCACCCACGGCCAACAACCAACCACCGATAAGATTTAGTGCCCGTCTCGCGAATAGACTGCCTTCCACAAATGAACAGCCACCACACACCCAGTAGCTCCGCCCACCTCCCTATTCTTGATCCTCGAATTTTGTATAAATATGATGCTTTGTCCCTATTCTAATCATTACCTCTCCTTCCCTGAAGATGCAAGATGTTTACTTGTGAAACGTTGGATCCACCATGAATTTTGCTAACCTGTTGTACCTCATCTCTGAACCCCAGAGGAAAATTGTTAGAACTATTGAAAGCTATAACAATAAAATCCTGAATGCTGAAACTGCTATTGCCTTTAACCTCGTCTGTTTAAAAGAGAATCTATTACCTGGCTATACTAACATATTTATATATATATATATATATATATATATATATATATATATATATATATTATACAGTATCTATGTATATAGTAATGCTAATAAAGCTTAAAGGCAAAAGGTTATATCTTAATTTTTAGGTTTATGTTATCAGTACTTGCAATATTCTTGGTATTGCCTCATTGTCTGGCTCACATTGCATGGGGCTGCAGCAAGGAAACATCATTTGTAGTTTTTTTTTAGATAGTCTACACTTGGTCAAAAAAGTATCTACACCCCTACCCTGATCGACCTGGAAGATATGGAGGAAGTAAGCAAGGTGTTTAAGGAGGAGGTCTGTGCAGCATGTGAGGAGGTGTGTGGAGTAACGAGAGGAGGGAGGGAAGTGAAAGGTACAGCATGGTGGACAGAAGAGTTAAAAATAGCTGTGGAAGATAAGAAGAAAGCATATAGAGAGTGGTTGGGTAGTAGAGGGAATGAAGATTTGGAGAGGCAGAAACGAGCGAGGTACGTGGAGAGAAAGAGAGTGGTGAAGAGAGTAGTTAAGGAAAGTAAAAGAAGAGTAGATGAGGAATTTGGAAGGAATCCGAGTGTAAAATGGAGGTAGTGTAAGAAACTGTTCTGGAAAGAAGTAAAAAAAGTTAGGGAAGGTAGCAAGGGAAACAGTAAGAGTGTGAAAGATAAGAATGGGAGAATGCTAGCCGAGAAGCAAGAGAGAGTCAAAAGATGGATGGAGTACTTCAACGAGTTGCTAATGTAAGGAATGAAGAGCCAGCAAACATAATTGGATGGGGTATGGGAGGGAGAAGAGGAGGAGATGGGGATCAGGAGGTCAGAAGTGTTGGAAGCCATGAAAAGAGTGAAGTTGGGGAAAGCACCAGGAACAGATGGAGTGTGTGGGGAAATGTTGAGGTATGGTGGTGAGATAGTGATCGAATGGGTATGGAAAATGTGCAAACTAGCATGGGAGAAGGGGAATGCACCCGATGACTGGAAGACTGGCATAATAGTCCCCCTATATAAGGACAAAGGGGAAAGAGGAGTGTGTGGTAACCACCGAGGAATATGTCTTATAAGCGTAGTAGGGAAGGTGTACAGTAGAGTAGTGATTGAGAGAGTGAGAGTGAGAACGGAGAAATGGCTAGGCGATGAGCAGGGAGGTTTTAGGAAGGGAAGAGGATGTGTAGTTCAGATTTTTACCCTGAATTGTGTTGTGGAGAAATATCTGGAGAAGAAAGAAAAGGTGTATGTTGCCTTTATGGACTTGGAGAAGGCCTATGACAGAGTGGATAGAGAAGGCATGTGGAAAGTACTTAGAATATATGGAGTAGATGGTAAGTTGCTGAAAGCAGTGAAGAGCATGTATGAGGGTACAAAGGTGGCAGTATGTGTGGAGAATGAGCAGAGCGAGTTCTTTGACCTGAGTGTTGGGTTGAAACAGGGGTGTGTGATGTCCCCATGGTTGTTTACTGTGTATATGGATGGAGTCATGAAAGAAATACTAGGAAGAGCAGTGGATGTTGGTGTATCGCTGAAAAGGGATGGAAATGAGTGGAAGCTGCCTATACTGCTGTTTGTGGATGATATAGTTCTGATGAGCGATAATGAATGGAAGTTGCAGGGTCTGGTAAATGAGTTTGGAACAGTGTGCGAAAAACGGAATTTGAAGGTAAATGCGGGGAAGAGCAAGGTTATGGTCTTCGAAAGGGGTGAAGTTGAACGGTCAGGCTACGGAGATTGTCAGCTCTTTTAAGTATCTGGGCAGTGTGTTGAGTAAAGATGGGACTATGGATGAAGAAGTGCGGGAGAGGGTGCAAAAGGGGAAGAGGGTTGTAGGAATGTTGGAAGCAGTAACAAGAAATAGAGTGGTCAGTATGGAAGTGAAGAAGTCCTTGCATGACAGTGTGGTAATCCCGACACTAACTTACGGAAGCAAAGCATGGACGTTCGGGAAGAGACTCGACCAAGAGTGAGAGGGGTGGAAATGAGTTGCTTGAGAAGTGCGTGCGGAGTTACATGGAGGGATAGACAGACGAATGAGGAAGTAAGAAGGAGGTGTGGTGTGGAGGTAGATGTGCTGGAAAGTGTGAAAAGGAACAACTTGAGATGGTTCGGCTATATGGAACGTATGGAAAGCGAGAGATTGACTAAGAGGGTGCACGAGAGCGAGGTGGAAGGACAGAGAGGGAGAGGTGGAAGGATGGAGTGAGGAAGTATATGAATGAAGTGCTGGTTGGGAGGAGGGGCGTCGACTGACTGGGGACAGAGGTGCATGGGGGCGGTTCGTTCGTGGCCACCCCTTCGAGGATCACGGCGTCAGGCAATAGATAGATAGATAGATAGATTAATTGAGTTTAGAGGTGAAGTTGGTAGGTGGAAAGAACATAATAATACATACTGTGAAATCAACTACATAATCTAGTATTTGTTTTGTTTTTGTTTTGTTTTTTCACTCCAACACCAAACAACTCCCAAAGAAATTAATGAAAGCAAGCATGTGATCCACCGGGATTCGAACCTGAGTTACCACATAATTTTTTTTAACATATTAATATAAAGGCAATCTGTTGTGATTAGAAATCCTATACATTCGAGATATAATAATACTTTTCTGTTTGGGTAACCCAGAACCTTTGCAATTCTTCTTGTGATTCAACAATAATATTGTCAGTTAGAAAGTCCACTAACATCATATTGCAGGGGTCTAGGAATCTTCCTTCCATTGTAAAATTCACCTATTAGACGAGTCAAGTTATATAGTCTGTTCATTAGAATTAGGCCAACACTCTGGACACCTTATAAGAGGAGGGGGGGTTTTCTCGACCCCCTTCTCCCTCATGTTTAGCCCCATTATTTTTTAGATTTTGAGATGTTCGTCCCATTAGTTTGGTGATTTTATGATTTGTTGCCTCATTTGCCACCTTTCGTGCCATTTAGGTATCCATATTCTCCTGGCGAGCGAAAGCGAGCCTGCATTTTCGGAAGAATCGGCCTTTGGCCGGGACATTTTTGTACCGAAATATTATACATTTATATCGATGAGGGTAATAGGGGGGATTTTCTTTTAAGCTTGATGGAGGTCTAGGGAACAATTGACAAACTTCCCCATAACCTCTTAAACTTACAAAGGGCTAGAGAAAATGGGCTGTAAATTTCTACACCTATTTCATAGCTGACTCTTCCTATAGGGTAAACATGTTAGCTCGATGACTCTAGTCCTTTATGAGTTATGGAGGTTAAAGCCTATTTACTGTAAGTAGGCGAGCAATCATGACCTCTAACCTATTTAACTCAAAAAAGACTAGAGAAATCGAGCTAATATGTCTATCATTTGGCAAGAGTGAGTCAAGGAATAGATGTGGAGATTTACAGCCAATTTGCTCAAGCCCTTTTTGAGTAACAGAGGATAGAAGTCATGATGTCTCGCCTACTTACAGCGAATAGACTATAGTGTTCCAGATGGTTTGGCCTAAGTACTGTATAATGAATAGAATTTTTTTTTTTTTTTTACACTATTTGAATAGGTTTGGTTATTTCCTTAACCCTTTGGCTGAGGGAGACGTTCTGGAATGCATAGGCAATTTACAGCAAGTTCCAGCCTTTAAAAGCCTGTAAATGCCGTAGAAATCGAGTGTCAGTGGGCGGGACAGCGAGGGGCCCACCTCCAACTGTCAGCACGGCCAGCCACGCACTGAGGGAACCTGTGGTCTCGGACCTCGGTCTCACCAGTGTTGCCAAGCCGCTACATTGCTAATAATTAGCAAGTTTTCCCAAATGTCTATGGCAGCGCTGCGGGCGAACCCAGCGAGTTAGGAAGCTCGTTCTAGTGATACTTGAATAATCATTCAGGAGTGCCTGAATATGCCCTAAATAGCGCAAATATAACCACAGCCAGAGGGTTAATTTTGTGTAGCGTAGTTAGTGATTACGTCGCCTGTCTTAGGATTAGTCATTAAAAGTAGTGTACATCTCTTTTAAAATGCAGTAGTTTATGTCTTTCCCATATATTAATCATAATAATATATTAATCAAGAGGGTGGTACGCAAACTTATTAGGAAATTATATATATATATATATCATTTCAAGATCTTTATTAGACGATTATATTCAGATTAGGAAGGGTGTATGGAAGTCAGAGGGTTGAAAGAGATAGTCTGTGCCCCTACAATTCCCACAGATCCTTCGTAAGCTGTCTAAACTCGTCTAATTATAGTCAACATAAACTGCCAAAGTGCTTCCTAATCTTGAAAGGGTTAAGGGAGCCCACCTCGCTTCTTTTCTCTTTCTCTCCCTCTCTCTTTGGCTTGTATCCATTCGGCCCCATTCAGCCTACTGTTTTAAAACTTTTACCCCCATCCAGGTGTCAATATTTTCCGCGAGCCAGCATATATATATTTTTGTTTTGACAGCAAGCTAAATTTGTACATTTTTCGATAGAAAAATTTCTTCGGCGAAGCCGGATTTCTCCATACAATGCTGGCTCGCTATCAGTCGCCAGGAAAAAATAGACACCTGGATGGGGATAAACTTCTTAAAACAGTTGGCTGAATGGGGCCAAATGGATACAAGTCAGAGAAAGAGAGAAAAGGAGAGAGATAAAAAATGCAGGTGATCCCCCCCCTTAACCTCCTTTATTTCACAGGAACCCCCGCCTCGAGTCGGCAGGACGAGGGTAGTGCTTGGAGGTAAGTTTGTACATTTTTCGGTGAGTTTATTGATTGGGCCATTGTAGAGGTAGTTTGATTTTTCTTTTCTGTCTAAATACTCAGGCCCAATCCCCACTTTTCAAAAAAAAAAAAAAAAAAAAATTGTTATTTATTTGTTCATTGTATATATACAGTAGTTAGTTTTATTATTATTTATATTTAGTTTTATTATTATATATATTTAGTTTTATATAAGTTTTATTTATTTGTTCATTGTATAGTTAGTTTTATTATTATTTATATTTACTTTTATTATTATTTATATTTAGTTTTATTATTATTTATATTTAGTTTTATATAAGTTTTATTTATTTGTTCATTGTATAGTTAGTTTTATTTATATTTATTGGTTCATTATATGGTTAGTTTTATTATTATTTATATTTATTTGCTCATTATAATAATAGTTGGTTTCATTAGTATTATTGTTGTTGATTATATAGTTAGTTTTATTATTATGTATATGTATTTGTTCATTATATAATTAGTTTCATTATTATTGTAGTTGATTATATAGTTAGTTATATTATTATATTTATGTATTTGTTCATTATATAATTAGTTTCATTATTATTGTAGTTGATTATATAGTTAGTTATATTATTATATTTGTGTATTTGTTCATTATATAGTTAGTTTTAATATTATTGTTGTTTATTTGTCCATTATATAGTTAATTTTATTATTTTGATCTATGTACAATTGTACATTATATATTTTTTGTATTTTTTTATCTATGTGTATGAAGGAGACAAAAGGCGAGTTGCTTGTAACGAGTGTCTCCTCCAAAGCCAAAAGAGTGACAGAGAGCCAAATTTTGAGCCATTTGTCATTTTGTTTGTGTCTGCATTTGGAATCAATCGTAGAATTCAAAATGATCCGTATTTTTTTTCGTATTGGTTTTTCGGAGTCATTTGTCACTTAGTTTATGTGTCCGCATTTCGAATCAATCGCAGACTTCAAAATTATCCTGAACTTTATTTCGTATAAGTTTTTCTGAGTAAATTGTCGCTTACTATGGGTTTCAGAGGCCATGTTGCATCGTTTTTCGGGAATAACTTATTAACAAACAATTAGATCAGTATGATATTTTGCCAGAGCTTGTTTCACACCGTCCCCTAATTTTCGTCAATATAGTGCATTACCAAAAGTACAGAATTAAGTTACTTGTCCCTTAGTCATGAGGTTAAAGTCACACCTGAATGACTAGGAAACGGACAAGGCTACCGTAACATACCCGTGAAAACCACCAAACCATTATTGCACTTCCATCAAACACGGTCGTTATCAGCCACCACCCAACCCTACTATCGTCGTTACATGCAGGTTATCTGTCACTGTCAAATGATAACATACAAAAAATATGTGTAATTTTTTAATAATTGTTATTTGATAGTATGTATAATAGTCGATTGTTACCGCGGACATAAACAACAACAAACAAACAAAAGTGTGTGTGTGTGTGGGGGGGGGGGATTCAGCTAGGGAATTTTGCCGAGCTTAGAAACCATATCTTGATATATTTTTAATGTGTATATATATATAAGAATAAATAGGCCAACAAATAAATCCTACCCCCTTCAGTACCGATGTCGTTCTTTTTTATTATATTCTGGAAACTATTTGATGATTGGAGGCAGCTTAGGAAGGACCTCTAACAATTAAAAGGCTACATACTATCTCAATCAATTCTTTTAGCTACCACAGATCCTTACTAATCTGAATAACATCGTCTAATAGTTGACAAAATATGATGAAAAGGACGTCACCGGTACTGAATGGGTAAAAAGTATTGGAATGCTATTTTATTTACTATTTACAATGTTGGGACACAAAGGGAGTACTATTCTAACTATGCTATGACTATTATATACAGTACGTCTGTGAATGATTCATATTGACAGGTAGATGGATTGGGTGGAGGAAAAATACAGGGAAAAGCTATGATTCTTTATTATCTAACGTTTCGGGCTATGTATTACCCTTCGTCTCTCTGAAGATGGGTAATACATAGCCCGAAACGTTAGAGAATAAAGAATGATAGCTCTTCCCTGTGTGTTTACAGTACATCTCGAGACATGGAGGTATTTGGTGTACCGGTATTTATGAATAGACATCTTTTGACATGGAAGTATTTGGTATATTTATGAATAGACATCTCGAGCCATGGAGGCATTTGGTGTATTTATGAATAGACATCTCGAGACATGGAAGTATTTGGTGTATTTATGAATAGACATCTCGAGACATGGAAGTATTTGGTGTATTTATGAATAGACATCTCGAGACATGGAAGTATTTGGTGTATTTATCAATAGACATCTCGAGACGTGGAAGTATTTGGTGTATTTATCAATAGACATCTCGAGACATGCAAGTATTTGGTGTATTTATGAATAGACATCTCGAGACATGAAAGTATTTGGTGTATTTATCAATAGACATCTCGAGACATGCAAGTATTTGGTGTATTTATCAATAGACATCTCGAGACATGGAAATGTTTGGTGTATTTATGAATAGACATCTCGAGACATGGTAGTATTTGGTGTATTTCGAGTAATATATTTCTTTATAGGTAAATATATCAAATAACTGTTTTGTGTTTGTGTTTGTGTTCTCTTAGTTTCTGTTTGTTTTAATGTTGTAGTATTTATCGTAGGCCAGAACATACATAAGATTTGTTTTATTAATTACATGTTTCAGTATTAATCGTATTGCAGGGCAGCAGAAATTATTAACAACTGATTATGATGTATGTATGTATAGATGTACAGTATTATTGTAGGACAGAAATAATTTAAACATATTTATTATTTATTCGATGTCTAAATGTTCCGTATGTATTGTAGGGCAGAAATAATTAACAAATATTTATGATTTATTCCATGTCTAAATGTTCCGTATGTACTGTAGGGCAGAATTGAATTAAGACAGTTAAAATCTGTCCCAAAACACAGCCACTAAATGTTTAAACAAGCTGCTTCGGTGTATCTCTTAGCGTACGTGTGCATCATTTCAATCCAGCGCCCCAGCACGATATGTTAAGCCCGAGTTGCACGAGCACTTTGACCAGCGGATGTATCGGAGTCGAAGTATCGGAGGCAAAAATCTACCTTATCAAAATGTCAATGGTACAATTATTGTTACCTCCATTAATCCTGCCTTTACACAGACTCGATGGCCACTCTTCATGTTGCACGGTCGCTTATGGCATCCCTTTCAAGGCCCCTAGATCCTCTGAATACTGTTTAACTTTTATCGGATACCAGATTCCAATACCAGACTCTGATACACTCCGCCGCAGAAAATGGCTCGCGTGATGTCGGCTTCATGTATTATTTCTTACACGGCTCTCTTCTCTTTTCTCTCCCTGGTTGCGTGGTGTGGTCCTGTGGTGTCTTGATGGTGTTCTGCCTGTGATGTGCTGTCAACTACTACTGCTACTACTACCACTACTACGTCTGAACCCAACTCTTGTTATGTTGACTCTGCCTAAATGACTCCTCCCATCCCTACTGCTACTATCACTACTACTACGTTTCGACCAACTCTTCTTATGTCGACTCTGCCTAAATGTCTCCTCCCTCCTTCCCGACCACATCAACACTACTCAAATGCTTCCTACGCTCTCTTCCTTCTTCGCCTTTGCTTTAATATCCTCCCTTCTCGACTAACTCTTCTTATGTCGACTCTGCCTAAATGCCTCATCCCTCCTTCCCGACCACATCAACACTACTCAAATGCCTTCTACGCTCTCTTCCTTCTTCGCCTTTGCTTTAATATCCTCCCTTCTCCTTCCCTTCCTCAAAATAATGTGGAAATGACCTCTGTTGTAATGTCCCTCTTTATTCTCTTTAATAACATCGTTCAAATAACATCCCTGCTCCCTTACTTTTTCATATCGATACTTCACTCTCACTTTTCTATAAATTTGCATGGATTTTTATTTGTTTATTTGTATATACTTTTATCTGATGACTACCTCGTAACGTGTTTATTTGGTTTATAATGGATATACCGTTTCCTTCAATATTTCTGTGCTTCATTTAACGATTGAATTTTGGTACTTACTGTATATATATGATTCCATTATTCGATATTCTTTGCAACTTCTATGTTTTCCTTGTGTTTTGAACTTGTTTTATTTTTGCTCCTCTGTTACATTTCTTTTACTCTACTTATTGTTCTTCTGTTACTTATTGTTCTTCTGTTACTTATTGTTCTTCTGTTACTTATTGTTCTTCTGTTACTTATTGTTCTGCTCTTCTTTATTCGTTTTCCTCATACGCTTTCTTTCGTTGTTGTTCTGCGATTCTTCCTCCGTTGTACTTCTGCCATTCGTTGTTCTACGCTTTCGTTTGTTCTTTTATGTTCTTCCATTTTCTTTGCCTTTGTTATCCTCGCTGCATTTCGGTCCTCCCATTTGCCGCTGTTCTCCTACTCTTCCAATACTCGTTGTTTCTTCGTTCCTCCTTCTGCGCTTTATTTATTCGTTATTCTGCGTATCGTTTACTCCTTCTTCTATGACTCCTTTTCTGTTGTATTTCCCTTTATTCCTTCTCTCTACTCGAAATTTATATATATTTTGTTTCTGCTACATTTGCTATTCCCACTACATTTTCTCACCCATTTTTGCTATTCCCACTACATTTTCTCACCCATTTTTGCTATTCCCACTACATTTTCTCACCCATTTTTGCTATTCCCACTACATTTTCTCACCCATTTTTGCTATTCCCACTACATTTTCTCACCCATTTTTGCTATTCCCACTACATTTTCTCACCCATTTTTGCTATTCCCACTACATTTTCTCACCCATTTTTGCTATTCCCACTACATTTTCTCACCCATTTTTGCTATTCCCACTACATTTTCTCACCCATTTTTGCTATTCCCACTACATTTTCTCACCCATTTTTGCTATTCCCACTACATTTTCTCACCCATTTCACTGTTCCCTCTATTCCTTCTCTACTCGAAATTTATAATATATTGTTTTTTTTTCTTTTGTTTTTTTGTCTGCTACATTTGTTGTTATTCCACTACATTTTCTCACCCATGTCACTGTTTCCTCGCCCCCCCTCCTCCTCTTCCTGTACCCCTCCCCCTTCTCCTCTCCCTGTGCCCCCTTTCTCCTGCTTCTGTACCCCCCATTCTCCTCTCCCTGTACCCCTTCCTCCTCCTTCTGTACACCCCCTTCTCTCCCTGTACCCCACCTCCTCCTCCTGCTGTAACCCCCCACCTCCTCCTCCTGCTGTAACCCCCCACCTCCTCCTCCTGCTGTAACCCCCCATCTCCTCCTCCCTGTAACCGCCCTTCACCTCTCCCTGTACCCCCCCCTTCTCCTCTTCCCTGTACCCCCCATCTCCTCCTGTACCCCCCTCTCTCCCTGTACCCCCTTCTCCTCTCCCTGTACCCCCCTTCTCCTCCTTGTATACCCCCTTCTCTTCCTTGTATACCCCTCTTCACCCTGTACCCCCCCTTCTCCTCCTCCTTCTGTACCCCCCTCCCTTCACCTCCTTCTGTACGCCCCCCCCCCCCCCCCCCTTCTCCTCCTCCCTCCCCCCCGGTACAGCGTGGGCGGAGAGGAGGCACACGTGGACCTCGGACCGGGTCAGGTGGTGCCACGGGGTTATAGGGACATCTTAACAGGTCAGTGCCACCAACACCTTCTGAGTGCCAAGCGACCCCCTTAATCCTACCCGTTTTCTTTCGCTCTCAGTTTTCTTTGAGACTTGTTTACTACTGCTGCTGCCATCTCACCTGCTTATTCACTTGCTTTCTCTCTCTCGCTCTCTCTCTCCCTCCCTCCCTCCCTCTCTGCTATCTCCTTTCGTCTGACCTCTTCTCTCTCCTTTCCTTTGCATTCCTTGCTTCTACTCTCTCTCTCTCTGTCTCTGTGGCACGTCTCACTACACGACTCCACCTGTACATAATTCCACAAACTAACACATATTTCCTTGTATATAAAGATCTCATCATGAGTGTGGACTCTAACATTCTTTACTTCACACGGCTAAATAATGTACATATCCCGTGTTTGTATCGTCTCTTGAACACATAGACTATGGGAACACAAACTGGTGTAAATTAATTGACTGTGACTAGTAATCAATAACCGATTACTATTATTAATTATGCATGACGTACTTCCGCTGGACCTAAAATAATTTATCTAGTAAATGCGATAACAGTAAATCAAGACAATTTTCTTTAACACGTAGGGTACTGATGACATAGATCGCGACGTACGGATCCTTATTTTGTCTACACGGAACCTTATTTTGTCTACACGGAACCTTATTTTGTCTACACGGAACCTTATTTTGTCTACACGGAACCTTAATTTGTCTACACGGAACCTTATTTTGTCTAGTCTCCTGCTGCGATGGGTAGTTGAATTTACACAATTCACATACAGTACAGTCAAGAGCATAAATTGCGACGGACCCTTTTGAATCAGTATCGAACGGAAATGAGACAATACAGTACCCTATTATCGCTTAGATGCTTCAGAACTTGGTCTTAACCTACTGAGCACCAGGCAATATAATATAAATGTACACTCCAGGCCCGGCAGGTTGTCAAAAAAATTGTTTTTCCTGAAAACACCAGGAATGGGTTAGAAATGAAGGAAATAACACAAAAAACCGATCCCCTAGGTCATTAAGAGGTCCTACGGGGTGCCCGAAAGTCGGAATTAACATGGGGAAATGGGTAGGCAAAAACATGCAAAAACACGTCTTTGCGCGCTCGTGCGCATGTGGCTGGACTTTGAGAGTTTTCAACCATCGTCGTTGTTGCATGGGATACTTGCACAGTTTCCATACAAATTTGAGCCCTCTAGGTGCCATAGGACCGGAGTAATTAACCGTGACGCAGCCTATGTGGCTCTGGAGTTTAGCGTTACATACATTGCCGACGCATAACGTGCATCTCTGGTACTCGAGGGATTAAAGGTTCAAAGATGCAAAGTGGTGTAAGGTAAATATGCTAAAAACTGTACATATCATAGTGAAAATAGCTGCGAAAGATAGTTTAATTTACTCAAAACTTTAGTGTTGTACATATTAAAGTGAAAATTACCCTGCGGAATAGCGATGGCAGTACCCTAAGCAAATAACCCGATGTTCTTATATTTCCATAGCAGTAATAAACTCTGGCTTTCCAGTCGACATAAGCGCTTCAAGCATGGTAGAGTTGCTGGGCTGCGTTAATTGTCTCTGAGGTTTGTTGTCGCTGTCAGTCGCTTGTGCCAACGGTTGTCTTATACGCAGTGCCATCTATGGGAGGTACGCCATGGTGGTTCCTCAGGTGCGATGAACTATACTTTGCATTGCCTTTCAGTGTATAATAATGTAAAACTTGCAAAATAAACAAACCAAAACTTTGACTAACACAGTAAAAAGACAAAATAACTTATAAAAATCGCTATGTGGTAATATGTATATTTTATCGTCCTTACTGTCGGTGGCTTGGGTCCGACTGGGAGTATAAAATCATGCATATTTGTGTACAAGGATTACCAAGGATATCAAACAGCAACAGAAGTACTGATTCTCTATACAGTACATACTAAAACAAAGTTGGGCACTTGCATAGAGTCTAGGTCAAACCAGTAATGTTCCTGTGAATTTTTGATCGGTAACTTACAACCCCAAAATATATAGAATGTTACCTTTGAATCTGAATATATTTTACAGGTAGATTAAGGGAGCCCACCTCGCTTTTTTTCTCTTTCTCTCCCTCTCTCTTTGGCTTGTATCCATTCGGCCCCATTCAGCCTACTGTTTTATGACTTTTACCCCATCCAGGTGTCAATATGTTCCTGTATGTATGGCGAGCGGTAGCGAGCCAGCATATATGTATTTTTGTTTTGACAGCAAGCTAAATTTATTCATTTTTCGATAGAAAAATGTCTCCGGCAAAGCCGGATTTCTCGATATAATGCTGGCTCGCTATCGCTCGCCAGAAAGAAATCGATACCTGGATGGGGATAAACTTATTAAAACAGTTGGCTGAATGGGGCCGAATGGATACAAGCCAGAGAAAGAGAGAAAAGGAGAGAAAGAGAAAAAAAGCAGGTGACCACCCTCAATATAAGTTGTTGAATTCTAATATACACGTATTTCAAAAGTACTTCCAAAGAGTAATTGAGTTAAATGTAAGAAGGCTGACACGCAAAGTAAATGAAAAAGTAAGCGCAAAGTACCCGCAAAATATATTACATGGTGATTACTTTAACATGATAGCAGTAACCTCTTCAGCACGATACTGTCTTTTTTGTGCTTCTGGCTACCATTAGATGATAAAAAATAAACTCAAACCAGTTGACGGAACCCATTTAGCCCCTTCCGTACCGGTGATGTACTTTTCATTATATTCTAGGGTCTAGGGGTGTTTTTCTAAGCTTGATGGAGGTCTAGCGAGGAAACTGAGAAATATAGGAATACAATAATTAATAGACCAAAAAAATGGCCCATCTCCCCTTAACTCTCTAATTGCTGCAATGTGCATCAAATTGTCTAATGGTACCCAAAAAGAAGTGAATTATAGATGTTTTTGTTCTAAAGTAGTTATAATCTCCCTTGCTAGATGGCGCTGTCCTTATGCTGCTTTCTTGCACTACACGCATCTTACAAGAACACACGGTAATATTCCTGTGTGCTATATAAAGGACTTAGACTGCAACACTACTGGTATATTGAATTAGTTTGTTATCGATTTGTTTAACCATTCCAACACTATATTTTTAACATATTTGTGACACGCATTACAGATATGTTACGCAATAAATGCTAAATTAACTCTCAAAAAAATGTGTTTAACTCCATTTTTACAACATGTACACCCAGCAAGGTTTGCAACTGGCCCAGCGCTAATTGTGTTTATGCTATTATAGAGTAATTAAGTAGTGTAATGGCAAACAAATTATACTAACTTAATTTGCCCACTGGTTTGTTCATTTCTGTCTTGGATTTATTATATATATATATTTTTAAATGGTTTAAATTAAGGAACACCCCGTTCATATTAACATTAATCATTCATTACAAACCACAATGTACTTGAATAAACTAATGAAAGCATATGGTCTTCCCGGGATTCGAACTCGGGACACCATACCCAGAACATAAGCATCTATACCATTACACCACCAACACAATTAAATACCATAAATAATAGAAGCCAGGGACCTGCTGAAAATGTTGCCGACTATACCTGTGTTGTTGCAGTCTTTGTTTGTCTATGCACACACATATCTTACAATCACACTCCAACATTATGAGATTCACGTAGCCAAAAAGAAATATATGTTAAATTAAGTGACAAAAAATTAAAAGGCAGTTTTTTAGTAATTTACAGACCGTCTCCATATCAGAGTTTGTTGAACCGGACGATAATTTACTAACAATATGGATGCTGTTACCCTCATTTATATATATATATATATACTGTATATACCTGTATATTTTATATATATAATATATACCGGTATATATATATATATATATATATATATATATATATCAACAGGCTGGGGGTAATCAATTGTCTGTTTATGCAATCACTCGTCCAGTTCTACGTATTTCATTGCTAATTAGAGGCAAGGTTTTTCTTCATTGCAATCTCAAAAGCAATTTTTGTATAATATTATACTGTACTATAAGTAATTTAATGCAAAAAACTCCCAAAGGGTTTTTCATTTCAAAAGCAATATATATGTATTACAAGTAATTTAATACACAAATATCCCAAAGCTGTTTTTTTTTTTTTTTTTGTCTCAAAAGCAATTTTGTTATATTATAAGTAATTTAATAAAAAAATATCCTAAAGGGTTTTTCTTCGTGTATTTTTGTTCTCTTTTATATATAGTGTATTTGAATTCCTGTGGAGACAGAATTCTCGAGGGCTGCCCAGTTGCTTTGTTGGTATGGAGGGCAGTTCCCTTTTACCTTTATTGCAAATGTGTGTGTGTGTGTGTGTAATAATAATATTAATAATAATAATAATAATAATCGGTTTATGTGAGTGTGTGTGTGTGTGTGTGTGAAATAATAATATTAATCGGTTCATTTCGGTTTATATGTGTGTGTGTGTGTAAGTATGTAATAATACTAATAATCGGTTCATTTCGATTTATGTATGTGTAAGTGTGTAATAATACTAATAATCGGTTCATTTCGATTTATGTGTGTGTAAGTGTGTACTAATACTAATAATCGGTTCATTTCGGTTTATATGTGTGTGTGTGTGTGTGTGTGTGCGTACGTACATACAGTGTGTCGTGGTATACATGAATTACTAGGAGTGTTAGCAAACTATATGAACAGGGTTTCCAAATCGTATCATCAAAAATAGGTCTTACGTATATAACTCGCTGATTTAAACAAAATATTTATTAGGTACTTACGCAAAGTAAATCTACTATATGACATTAGTCTTTCTCTATCTTAACCCCTTCTGTACCGGCAACGTTTTTAACATTTTATTCTTGTTGTATTTAGACGATTTTGTGCAGTATAAGATCCTTCTTAAACTGCACAAACTGCACTTTTTTTTAGTCCAAAGGGTTAAGTGAGATAAACTGAAGCCTGTATATTGCTGGAGGCCTTTATTAACTGACTAAAATCGTCTAATAGTAGCCAGAATATAGTTAAAAGAACATCATCGGTACAGAAGGGGTTAATACAATTTATCTAAGCCATTTTATCATAACCCTTGTATACTTAATTCGCAGAAATATGTCTTGCGAATACTTAAAATTAATACCAGTTAAACTAAGGCACCAGTAAAGGTGTATCTTTTTATACCTTTATTGCATGAGCAACAATTTGATCTCTCCGTTAAGGGAGTGTTCTTTCTAGCTCCCCTTCTCCCTCATGCTTAGCCCCATTAGTTTTGAAATTTAACCTGTTCAGTACCAGCGACGGCTCTCTGCCGTCAGTAGATAAATCACTCCCCCAGTCCCAGCGACGGCAGAGAGCCGTCAGTAATATACTTTCCTTGTAACTGCCAGTATCAGGCAGTGCCTGGTACCACGACCGTTTGAGCACTGTTCTAGAGTTGGCAACACTTCTCAGCTTATATCCAAGCCTCTACAGGCTGGGAGAGCCAGTCTTCCTCCATCTTTTGAGGTGGGAGGTTGTTATATCTTGCCATTTTGGCCACATTGTTTGGGACTGGGGGGGACTTTTATTACTGTACCCTATGGTACAGTAGGGGTTAAGGATGTTCGCCCAATTGGTTTTGTGATTATAAGATGTTTGCTCCGCTACTTTGGACATTTTAAAATCTTTTGATTCATTTCTTTATCAATGTTAAGATATTTCGTGCCACATAGGTATCTATTGTTTCATGGCGAGCGATACCGAACCTGTAACTTAGGAGGAACCGGCCTTTGGCCAGGACATTCTGCTACCGAAAGATGTAAAAGTTTATCGCGAACGGGGGTTCTCGGGGGTATTTATGTTTGAGCATGATGGAGATCTAGGGAGCAAAGTATAGTAAAACACCCCCTTAAAATACTTAATACATCGATAACACGTTTAGGGACACGAAGAGCATAATACTTCAACTTACACCCAACACCACTGCGCCCTTAACGAATACAACCACATACTTAACCTTCTCGAGACTCGATTACGCATTATTTATATCTGTTTTCTGGCTGTTATTACGCATTATTTATATCTGTTTTCTGGCTGTTATTACGCATTATTTATATCTGTTTTCTGGCTGTTATTACGCATTATTTATATCTGTTTTCTGGCTGTTATTACGCATTATTTATATCTGTTTTCTGGCTGTTATTACGCATTATTTATATCTGTTTTCTGGCTGTTATTACGCATTATTTATATCTGTTTTCTGGCTGTTATTACGCATTATTTATATCTGTTTTCTGGCTGTTATTACGCATTATTTATATCTGTTTTCTGGCTGTTATTACGCATTATTTATATCTGTTTTCTGGCTGTTATTACGCATTATTTATATCTGTTTTCTGGCTGTTATTACGCATTATTTATATCTGTTTTCTGGCTGTTATTACGCATTATTTATATCTGTTTTCTGGCTGTTATTACGCATTATTTATATCTGTTTTCTGGCTGTTATTACGCATTATTTATATCTGTTTTCTGGCTGTTATTACGCATTATTTATATCTGTTTTCTGGCTGTTATTACGCATTATTTATATCTGTTTTCTGGCTGTTATTACGCATTATTTATATCTGTTTTCTGGCTGTTATTACGCATTATTTATATCTGTTTTCTGGCTGTTATTAGATCATTGTATTCAGATTAGGGGGGGGGGGGGGGTATGTGGAAGTCAGAGGGTTTGATTGAGATGTTCTTTAGCCTTAGCATTCCCACAGATCCTTTCTAAACTGTATAAAATCGTCTAATGATAGGCAGATTAAACTGTCAAAACGCTTCATAAACTTCGAAGGGTTAAGGGGGAATGACCTGCATTTATTTCTCTCCTTTTCTCGCTTTCCTTGGCTTTTACCCATTCGGCCCCATTCAGCCAACTGTGTTAAGACGTTTATCCCCATCCAGGTGTCGATTTATTCCTGGCAAGCGATAGCGAGCCAGTATTTTATGGAGAAATCCGGCTTCGCCGGAGTAATTTTTCTATCGAAAAATGT
>JBAKBP010018471.1:0-46664 GCA_037953745.1 Lithodes maja | reverse complement strand
TAGGGGTTGGGGGAATTGGCCACCCCTCCCTGTGTGGAGGTATCTAGACTGTTTCCTAAACTCAAATCGTCATCGTACCATAAATATCATTAATACTTATCCAGATGCGCCTATTTTACGTTGATTATAAAGGTACTAACCTGTTACAAAAATCAATCAAGTGGAAACAGCGTTTGGATGGTCAAAATCGGCGATAGAGGCCGGGAGTTACATAACTTATGGCTGAGGCAGCCTGCCAGCCATCACGACAGCTGGAGAGACACTGTTGCGTGGTAGTCTCTCTCTCGCTCTTTCCCACGCTTGGTAACACAGAGGACCACGCCCTGCTAGCAACTCGCTAATGTTAGCACGAAAATATACCTAAGAATAAGGGAATAACAGGGAGAATAGGTGATAATTGAAGGGGAGGAAGGGTGGAAGGAGGGGATGTGGAGGAGTGATATTTGGCATGGCCAAGGGGCAATTAAAAAAAATATATATATATATATACTGGGCTGATTTAAATGTTTTTTTTTTAGGCCTTGGATTATATGAGGAGATCCGCAGCGCACCGGTAAAAACTCTTATGATGAGATCCGCACTTGCCGGGTTAATCCACACTTTACTATCGGCCTGGACCAAGCACGAAGTCCTCTACTCAGTCTTGTCATGGGTGTCTCCCCCACCTACGGTATGGATAGACACGGACGCCTCAGGGACCCTAGGTTGGGGGTACCAGTCAAGCCTAGGCCATCAGGGACAGGGCATTTGGGGGGTAGACAGCCAAGCCCATATCAACAAGCAAGAGCTTCTAGTTCCTCTGTTTTTTCTCCAAACTCATGGCGGGACATTGAAGAACAAATCAATAGCATTCAGAATGGACAATCAAACCGCAGTTTTTTGCATTCAGAAGCAAGGCTCAGTGAGGTCACAAGAGTTGTTGAACGTTTCAGAACAAATTTTTACCCTAGCCGACTCGCTAGGGATTTCCCTGCATGCCACCTATCTCCCCGGCATAGCGAACGTCTGGGCAGACGCTCTCTCTCGCCGGCGGAGCACTCTAGTAGAATGGACTATCAAACAGGCGATCTTCAACGAGATCATTGCAAAGTCGGCCCGTCCACAGGTAGACTTGTTTTGCGTCAACAACGAATCACAGACTTCCCCTCTTTCTTACCAGGCACGCGGTAACCCCGGCGGGGGGACCCGATGCGTTGCTGGGGGTCTGGAACAGGTGGACCTCAATCTATCTGTTTCCACCACCAGACTCTGTGTTAATGTGCAAGGTCATTCGCAAACTGAGGGATTACCGGGGCCGGGTAGCCTTGATCGCGCCGCTTTGGCCGGTCCAGGTATGGTACCACCAATCGCAACGGTGGTGCAGGACCCCGGTGTCCCTCCCCGGTCTCCGCCTTCCACTTGGAAACGATTGGCAACCTTCGGACCTCGCTTAGTTTTGCCTTATGGATATTTACTCTGCCAAATGGTTAAATCAATTTGGGCCAAGTGTCACTCAGAAACTCATGAATCAGTATACACCGTCTACCAGGAGACAATATCAATCACATTGGAAAACATTTACAACCTGGATGTGGAGTCAAGGCAAACGACTGCCTCAGGAGCCTTAATCTTCAAGTACTTAGACTATCTCTTGGAGCACAAGGGTCTTTCGGTCATAACATTAAAAAATCACCTGTCTGCCATTAGGACCCCTTTCCTTGATCTCACCGGTCTTTCCATACCACAGGTGGAGGAGAAAGGTTTTATGAGGGCGTGTTTTAAGCTTCGTCCTCCTCCCCGCCAGCTCATGCCCACCTGGTCCCTTGATAAAGCCTTAGAATTGCTTCAATCGCGCAAGTATAATTATGCGCCGGACTTTGACTCACTTTTAAAGAAGGCTGTTTTTCTCATGGTCCTTGCCACCGGAAACCGGGTGTCGGAGCTGGCGGCGATGAGCAACGAACCAAACTGTCTCAGGTTTGAGAGACTGCACGACCATGTTCAAATCGCGCCGTCTCCCTCCTTTATTGCTAAGAACGAACATTCAGACCATTTTTTTTCTGAATTTTCCGTCCCGGCCCTAAAGAGAGGCCTTATTCATCACATTTTATGTCCTGTGCAAGCAATCACAAAGTTTATGAGGGCTGCGCAACCTCGCCAACAACATGCTTTATGGGTTAATCGGGCAGGTAAGCGTATTACAAAACGGAAGCTAGCTTCCTTGCTTGTCGACGTTATCAGGGAAAGCAATCCCGGCGTAGTAGGCAGGGCTCACGATGTTAGAAAATGGGCGGTGTCCCTCAGATTTTTGCAAAAATTTTCAATTGATGATATTGCTCAAACCCAACTTTGGGCGTCCAATCATACGTTCCTTACACGCTACCTGTCTGTTGCTCTAGATAAACCAAAGCGTACCTATGTAGCTTTACGGCAACGGGTACAGTAGTTTATGTTATATTATATGTTGAATGTCAAACAAAGGGGGGGGGGGAGTGCAGAATAGTCCATATCCTCCCTGTACCCATGGAGATTGTGATATATCACGAGCTGTGATAGGACGGGTTCTACAGTCCAGTATTAGCTACTTATTTTAGATTCTAAGAAATTTATCGTATAGTTGCAACTATGTCTGTTTTACCAAAGTGTACAAAAAACAATATTACTGTACAATTATTATAAGGACAGAACACATAACTACCGCTGAGTTATAGTTCTACTGGACACATGTGTCACATCTTTTCATGCATACGATCGAGTGCAACGATCTGACCATGAGCGAGCAGTTTCTTAATGCCACGCACTGCTAGCAAATCTTTTATACCTTTTTATATTTTTTTATTTCATACAATAAATCTTTAAATCAATAAATGATATCTGGATTCTTCTTCCCTAAGGTTAGGATATTTTGCGAATGTCCCACCTCCAGTCTTGATATTCAGGCGGAGTCGTCAATGATGGAGGGGCCCTATTAAATTATAGGTTTGATTCCCGAAGGGAAGTAATGAAAACCTAATATTTAGTAGGGCCCCATAATCATTGACGACTCGGGCCCTCCCTACCATCCCACTTCCCATTCGCTGATTTCTATAGTTTATTCTTGGGATATCAGTAAAGGACGAAGATGGCCGCTAGAGGGCCTGGTGTTGGGGAAACAAAGCATGAGAAATCCACGAATATGGCAAGTCATAAGATAACAGAGATTAAATTAATTCTTCTCTTTTTATTTTTTACAGAGTTTTTTTCTGTAGGGTACCCGATCAAAATGACGATCCCATTAGGGAATTAAGCGGAATTAAGCATGCACTTATGACGAGTACTCCATGATGCTTCTGCGCGGGCTATTCAAAATGCTGGCGCAGGATGTTAAATGGAGACTATTATTACTAATAGGCGAAGTCGTCAATGATTACGGGGCCCTACTAAATATTAGGTTTTCATTACTTCCCTTCGGGAATCAAACCTATAATTTATGTAAACCATATTTCCATTTGTATCTATTAGTATTGTTAACCCTAGGAGTAGATAAATAAATACTGTTCATAAATATACTCAGTGTTATATGTATCCTTTATTTCTTCTATGCATGGGTTGTGTGATTATGACTTCTCCAGTTAAGTAGAACCTACCAAATCCAATCTCAAAACCAGGTAAAAACCCTGGTATAACATGTTTTATCATAGAATAATATTTACTCCTAAGGGAATCACTAAGTATATAGGTGTATGAGAGGGGATGTTAGAGTGATAGTAAATTAAGTCTCACTATTTAATAGTCTGTATTTTGTCAAACTAGAATGTTGATCATAATATTCTGAAAATTAACTAGAGAAACTGCAAGGATAGTTGATGTGTGTTTTGTCTTCCCAGAGTGGGAAAATTACTAGGAGGCAAGAAAGGTCTCTACAGTTAGAGACAAATGTAATAGTTATTATATGTTAGAGATTTCCCTGGCGGCGGAGGGGGAGTTGATGATTTTTCTTGTGGAATTTCTACCGGACTTATTTCTTTGTTTCCTCTCTGGTTTCTGGCTGGACTTGGATTTTCTCTTGCAGGGCCTTCTAGTCTTCTTGGGTCATTGTTCAGCTTGGAGGCTAGATATCGGACCACTAGCAATTCTCGTCTCCTGGTATCATTGTTTAGGTTGGAGGCTAGGCATCCAACCGCTAGCCAAGCATGGTATCGGACCACATGCAAGTTATTATTGACCAAGGGAATGTACCTTGAGCCTCTAGATTTTCTTGTCAGTAAAACTAGCTGGTCTCAAACGCAGTGTTTCTGTCCTAGGACCAGAATGGCTAGTTTCGTACGCAGCTGGCTGACCAAAACACTGAACTCTTCCCTGTCTTCCGACCAGGTGAATATTATCCTGTCTTCTGACCAGGTGCCCAGTCTCGTACTTGGGGAGGGTCCAGTCTTTAGACCTAGATATGCTAGTCTCGTACCTAGCCGGCTTACATCTGCCAGTTTGGCTGGAGTAGTCTCTCCTCATCCTGAGCAAGCTGTTTTTTTCCTGTGGGAGCTAGAATGGCACGGCTGATTGTTGTTGTTGTTTTAGTGAATTCTGATGGTATTCCGGGATATTGTCTGGTCACATGAGGTCACCTGCGTAGATGAAGGGTGGGCTAGTCCTCTTGGTCTGGTGTTTTGGTGTCTTTCTGGTACAGTGTTATTAGTGGTGTTGATAGCCACAATTTTTAGCATGGTCATAATACTTACCACGCCTGTATAGAAGTAACGGCCTCGTGGCTGGAGATCGTATCTGTTCTCTGTTGAGGTGTTGCAGGGTGGTGTCATGTGTTTTAAAATTTTGGGCCACCTTGTTGATCTTTCGTTGGGTCCTAGTTTAATGTTTTTTACGAAGATGAGAGTATAAGGTTCTTTTTCTTGATGTAGGCTTCTCTTGAAGTGGTGAGTGCTTGACATTCGTTTCTTTGCCCCGGTTGAAGTCACTATGTAAACAATGAACATTCTTATTGTGGTTGGTAAAAGATGGAGATATGAGATTCGGGATGATGGTGTGGCGTCGTTGGTGGCTGGCAGACGAATGGTTACCTATGACTTGGGTCAGGTTACTGATCTCTGCAGAGGTAGATGTACCCGGTACTGCACCTTCGGAGGTGGTGGATGGTCTTAGAGGTGTGTTAGTTGTTGCAGGTTCATTTGCATCTGGTATGGTAATAGGATGGTCAGTTGTAGCAACAGATGTATTATTGTTGGTCGAGTACATTGCAGTGAAGGGTGGTGATACAAGTATGTCTCTGGGACATGTGGTGCGACTGGAACGCCTGAGTGTAGACTTTGTTGATATTGGTGGAAGCACATTTTGATTTTGTTGCACATTGCTAGTTGAAGTTGTTGGATTTTGATATGGGATGGGAGTTGGCTGAGGTTGTGGTAAGAGTGTCGGGAGGTTGCTGGGGTTGATTGTGGTACTGGGGGTGGTGAAAGGAGGGAGTATTAGATGATGGTGAAAGCACAATATTTGGAGGGTTTTGGCGGTTGACTTGGCTTTGGGTGTAGAGCAAGAGCCCCGGGGGGGGGGGGGGGGGGGGGGGGGCTGGTTAGCTGGAGAGGTAACCAATTTTCTTTCCCACCAAAGTATCACCTATCAATGCTAATGTATGGAACTGGATGACTGGCAGGCTTTCTGTGGTGGATGTGGCCATGAGAGTGGATTTAATCCACTCCAAAAATGATCTAGATCAGCTTTGCACAGTAACCCATCATAAATAACTGTAATAGGCATTCCATAACCCAATGTATGAAACATGGTTGATGACAGCAATTTGTATTGGTGGGTTGCCCCTGCCAGCCCCCATTAATTAGCCCCTCAAAGCTGATCTAGATCAGCTACTGAGGTAACCACTTCAAATCACTTGCAAAATCTTCTGCAGGGTCACAGATATCATGAATGACCACTTCCAGTAAATACCAGTAGTGGGGTAACCCCGCCAGCCATGCCCAAAAATGGCAAAACCCCAGAAATGAGCTAGTTCAGCTCATGAGGTAACCACTTCAAATCACTTGCAAACTCTTTTACAGGGTCCCAGATATTATGAATGGCCACTTCCAGTAATTTCCAGTAGTGGGGTACCCCCGCCAGCCACCATTAATTAGCCCCTTAAAGCTGACCTACTGTTGATCAGCTCATGAGGTAACCACTTCAAATAACTTACATAATATTCTGCAGGGTCCCAGATATCATGAATGGCCACTTCCAGCAAATTCCAGTGGTGGGGTACCCCTGCCAGCCACACCCCAAAATGGCAAAACCCCAGAACTGACCTAGTTCAGCTCATTAGAAAACCACTTCAAATCACTTGCAAGCTTTTCTGCAGGGTCCCAGATATCATGAATGGCAACTTCCAGTAATTTCCAGTGGTGGGGTACCCCTGCCAGCCACACTCAAATTGCAAAACCCTAGAATGGAACTTAGTAGCTCACAAGGTAACCACCTGAAATGAAGTGCAGCTTATTGTGCAGGGTCCCAAATATATAATAGTGGGTTGCCAGTAACCTGTAGCTATAGATGTTCTACATTGATATTTCCCCTCAATTGACATGGAGATTTGCTGGAAATAGATAATTTATGCTGTTCACATAAATGATCTACTAAATGAGCTACTAAGTTCCGTTCTAGGGTTTTGCAATTTGGGTGTGGCTGGCAGGGGTACCCCGGGGTACCACTGGAATTTGCTGGAAGTGGCCATTCATGATGTCTGGCACCCTGCAGAAGATTTTGCAAGTTATTTGAAGTGGTTACCTCATGAGCTGATCTAGGTCATCTTTAAGGGGCTAAATAATGGTGGCTGGCGGGGGTACCCCACTACTGGAATTTACTGGAAGTGGCCATTCATGATATCTGTGACCCTGCAGAAGATTTTCCAAGTGATTTTTTTTTTTTTTTTTTTTTCTATGTGATTGAGGGAGGCAAAAGGCATAACTGCCTATAGCGAGTGCCTCCCCCATAGTTGAAAGAGTGACAGGGCCAAAATCAAGGGATGTTCGAGCCAAAATGCCTGGACACACGCAGTTTGAAGCAATTTAAGTCATAGGAAGAGGGAAAGACTGATTCTGGGAGAGAGTTCCAGAGCTCAGATGTTGAGTAGAAGAAAGTTTGAGAGTAACGTTTCATTCTTGGGTTGGAGAGTTGCACAGAGTAGGGGTGGGATTGAGTTGCAAGACGGGTACCACGTGCCCTACGTAAAGGAGGTGGTATGCACTGGGATAGCTCTGAGGAACACTGATTATTATAGTAGCGATAGAATAGCGAGAGAGATGCAACATTGCGGCGGAGAGAGAGAGATTGCAGAGAGTTGGTGAGTGGACGGGAGTTAATGATACGAAAGGCCTTCCTTTCAACTTTGTCTAGGAGAGCGGTGTGAGAGGAGCCTCCCCACACATGTGAACAATACTCAATACAAGGGCGCACTATGCCCCTGTACAGAGCAAGAAGCTGTGCAGGGGAAAAGAACCCCCTAAGGCGGTTGAGCACACCCAGCTTCTGGGAGGCTGCCTTAGCAAGACTGGTAATATGGTCCTTCCAAATGAGAGCAGAAGAAAAAGAGACACCAAGAATATTGAGAGAAGATGAAGGGTTGATTTTTGTATTGTTGAAGAATAAGGGATAGTCCGCTGGGAGATCCTGACGGGTAGATAGATGGAGAAATTGGGTTTTGGAAGCATTAAAGTTAACAAGGTTTTCTCTGCCCCAATTGGAAATAGTATTTAGATCAGAATTTAAGAGTTCTATGGCTTCATTACGTTTGTCGTTGAGGGATTGCTGGCTGGGGCGTTCTGAAAAACTAATGGAGTAGTGTAAGGTTGAGTCGTCTGCGTATGAATGGATGGGAATTAAGGTACAGTTAAGGAGATCATTTATAAAAATTAGAAAGAGAATAGGAGATAGGACAGAGCCCTGAGGAACACCGGAGTTTATAGGGTGAGGAAGTGAACAATGGCCGTCCACAACCGCAGCTATGGAACGGCCGGAAAGGAAATTAGAGACAAAGGCACAGATGGAGGGATAGAAACCGAAGGAGGGTAGTTTAGAAATTAAAGATTTATGCCAGACTCTATCGAAGGCTTTCGATATGTCTAGTGCAATAGAAAATGTCTCACCGAAGTCCCGAAAGGAGGATGACCAAGAGTTAGTAAGATATGAAAGAAGATCACCAGTAGAGCGACCCTTAAGGAAGCCATACTGGCGATCTGAGAGCAGATTATGAGAAGAGAAATGCTTAAGAAATTTGGAAGCAAGAATAGTTTCAAAAACTTTAGAAAGACAAGAGATAAGAGCAATTGGACGATAGTTGGAGGGTTGAGAGCGGTCACCCTTCTTTGGGACAGGTTGAATGTGAGCAAACTTCCAGCATGAAGGGAAGACGTTAGAGGATAGACAGAGACGAAAGAGTTTGCCTAGGCAGGGAGTCAGCACGGAAGCACAGTTTTTGAGAACAACAGGAGGAACACCGTCCGGACCGTACGCCTTATTAGTGTTAAGCCCAGAGAGGGTAGAAAGTACATCTTTAGAAGAGATTAGGATATTAGGCATAAGTAAGAGAGAGGAGGGCGGAGAGGGAGGAATAGCACCGGAATCATCCAAGGTGGAGTTTCTAGCAAAAGTTTGAGCGAAGAGTTTAGCTTTGTCAGGGGAAGAAGTGATGGTTGTGCCATCAGAGTGGGAAAGGGGAGGGAAAGACGAAGTGGTTACCTCAGTAGCTGATCTAGATCAGCTTTGAGGGGCTAATTAATGGGCGCAACCCACCAATACAAATTGCTGTCATCAACCATGTTTCATACATTGGGTTATGGAATGCCTATTACAGTTATTTAGGATGGGTTACTGTGCAAAGCTGATCTAGATCATTTTTGGAGTGGATTAAATCCACTCTCATGGCCACATCCACCACAGCAAGCCTGCCAGTCGTCCAGTTCCATACATTAGCATTGATAGGTGATACTTTGGTGGGAAAGAAAATTGGTTACCTTTCCAGCTAACCAGACCCCCCCGGGTTCCCTTTATTAGTTCCCAAGATTTCTTAAGATTGTTAGTGTTTTCAAGAAACTTGGATTCGTAATGTTTTCTTTCAGCCTTGTGTGACGCATGTCCACGTGTGAGCATGTTGTACAGAACGCCTAGTCATGCCCCACTCTCGCTAGGATCGTCAGGGCAGGAACTTTGGCTGTAGTCTATGTAGAGTTTCCTAACTTAGTTCATGTGAGCCGTTGTACTATAAGTATTATGAATATGTATTTTGTTTTCATCTGAGTCAACGAGTTCTATTTTATATCATTAGTTATAAGTATTGTGTGTAAAACTTATTTGTAATGATGGGAAGAGAAACAGCCACAGTTGGGGGTCAGTGGGTGCGCCAGGCGGGAGGTGGGCCTAACTCACTCGCATTCCTCCCTTCCTCAGTGCTAGGGGAGCCTTTGTGTATCCCAGAGGAGAGAGAGAAATTACGTAATGGTTGTCAGTGGGCGGTCCTTAGTAGTTCACGTTGGGCTCACTAGAGGGCCGGGTATAAAAGGGAAGTCTAGCCATTTTTTCATCAGAACTCATTAGGCAGAGCGACTTCTCATTTCCCTTGCTACCTATTTATATTCTTCTGACTGATGGGAACTTTCTCTACTATCTTACATTCTTACTTCCTCTTTTCCCTGCCCTGTTTAACTTCCATGGTCCCGTTGGTGCAGAGCTAGTCAGCCAACGTATTATCGCTTGAGTTCTCACGAGATACTTGCCTATTAGATAGCCTATTTTGGAAAGGTTGACTTAGAATAGGATTGATTTATGTTTGTTGCACTTGTATATGCATTTCCCTGTGTGTTATTATTATTATTCCTGTTTTCTGCTAGTCTAGGTAATGCTAGACTGGGGTAAGGCTTTTCTGTGTTACGAGTTGTTGTTTGATGCAGTGGTTAACATTAAGCGATAAACCTGCATACTCGTTTCGCTTCAGTGAAGCCTAGGTTGTCTTCGCGGCTGACTGTGTTGAGTTAATAATTTACAGTGCGTGAGGGCAAGAGCCTAACCACCCTGTATTTTATTAACAGTTTGTTTTTACTTTGTCAAGGAGCAGGGAGAAAACCAGATACAAGGGATCTGGATTCTCAAAGTGCACTTGTTAGTTTTAACGTAATACTTTAAACAGTCGTGAGGACTTCGCTAGGCTACGAGCCGTTTTTGCTCAGTCACTGCTACCTTTTTGCCTACAGTACCCCAGCTAGACTTTACTCGATTAGTAGATACAGAATAGTATTGAAGCTTTCCTTATGTATGATATTGTTTATGCACTATTGATTTCATGTGTTGCAAGCTTGGCTACTTTAGTGATTAGTGGCCCACGAGCACAATCCGAGTAGGCTATTGCCGTTGCATTTGCAGAGTACTTCCTTTTAATGTTTGCCATTTACTATTGCATATTCTTTTAATTATTCTTATGCCAATTTAAGCCTTTAATAGTATTTAATTGCCAGTGTTTTTGCTTATTGAATTACTGTTCAAAATCCGATACGTACTTCTTACGAGCATCCAAGAAGCATCTAACTTTTTTCAGAAGATAACTTGCTCGTTGCTTAAGGACTATTAATTAACGTAACGTAATAGTGCCGATCCGAAGTAGAGGGTGGTGGACTTCTTAAGTTCATAGTCAAGGGTGGATTACTTCGGCTTCGGCCAACACTATTCTTTTGTGTTGTTGTTTCTTACTTCATTGTTTGATTGTTGACCAGACTAGATAATTCCTGTCTCTTTATTAGTCTGTTGTTGAACACTAGTACCGAGTTCTTGTATACCCCGTTATATCAGATTGAACTCTGGAGGGTATTGGTGTTTTTTGTTCGGCTGGCAGTACTAAGGGGTTGGGATCGTGTGTTTCCGTTGTGGCAGCGAGCCGTATTAGAGTCCTGATTGAGAGCCCTTGTGTACCCGAGTGCCAGTTCGTAACAAATGGCGACCTTGCTTAGGATTTTGTGAACAGTATAAATTTTTGCAGAGTTGTACAACATTTGTTTGTTTGTATTTTAGCGTGCATATTGAAGAATATTTTTTTGTATGGCAATTAGTAAAGCATTTAAGAGACTCCAGTTAATTTAGTAATTAGTGCTTGCATCGGAAGTTTAACACTTTTGTCTCGAGAATTTTTTTGTGGACTTCAGTATGTCGGGCATTAGCACTGACGATGAGCGAGAGATGTCATTTGAAGGTGTGCCGTTAGTAACCAGTGAGGAGGATGCTAGAGTTTTTGTGAGTAAGTGGTACCACGTGACGGAGGAGAGGCTGACTGGGGTGGATGTTTGTGGCTTGCACCTGATAGCCAAGGTTTTGGGCATTTCCAATGTAGCAGGGATGTCCAAGGGGGAGCTGATTTCCTGGGTGTTGCATGGGCGACATGGGGTTTTGGAGGAGAGGGCGTTTGGGGGGGTTCCTCCCCTGATCCCCTCTCACTCGACTCCCACAGTGCCGTCCACTCAGTTACCGGAGGTTAGCACTCTCCCACAGAGGGATGAGAATTGGCAGCTTGGAGTGCCCTCGGGTGGTGCACGTGGTGGTTCCCCAGTGTTTGCCCCCCCTCCTTGAGTAGTGGCAGCTCCCTCTTCCTGCCTGTCTCCAGATATGGTATTTAGACTTGAGCTTGCTAAGATTGAGGCTAGGAAGCAGGAGAATGAGACTAGGAGGCATGAGATTGAGGTTAGGAGGCAAGAGGATGAGACCAGGAGGCAAGAGGATGAGACCAGGAGGCATGAGGCTGAGCTTAGGTACGACTCGAAGAAATATTGTGCTAAATTAGATTTAGATAAGACTCGTGCAGAGTCGACAGGGACTCGGATGGGCCGTGAGGGCCAAGTAAGAGAACAGTCCTTGGCCCACTTAGTCAAATTGGTGCTGGTATTTAGTGAAACTGAAGTCACAGAATTTTTTAATCGTTTTGAGAAGAAGTGTAGGGAGCATAATTGGCCTGAAGAGAAGTGGGCAGCTCTAGTCTCCTCAAGACTTACGGGTAAGGGTCTGAAGGCTTATGATGCACTGCCTTTAGAGTCTTGCATTGACTACCCAGAATTGAAGAGAGCTGTCCTACGGGCATACGAGTTGCAACCGGAAACATATCGATTGAAGTTTCGGGGTGTTACAAAGACTAGGGAGGCGACCTTTCTTGAACATGCCCGGGACTTAAAAGATGCACTTAAAAACTGGACACGTCCTGAGAAAGCTGAGACGGCGGAACAGTTGACTGAGCTGTTTCTGCTCGAGCAGTTTTATAAGTGTACTGGTGCAGAAATGACTTTAACTATTAAAGAAAAGAACCCAAGAACTCTTCAAGAGGCAGCTGAGATGGCTGACCTCAGGTTGTCGCTAATCAGGGGATGTGAATCTGTAAAGCGTGTTGATGCAGTTCCCAAGGGGTGCGATACTCCAAACCCTCGAGCTCAGGACAATCACTATAGATATAAACCTCAGTTTAAAAGCCAAGATACCAGGACTGAACCAAAGACTACAGCCGTCCCATTACAGAAGGGTCAGAACTCCGCCCCTTATCGGAAGAGACCGATAGGGGAAGTGGAATGTTTTCATTGTAGAAAGAAGGGGCATTATGCAAAATCTTGTCCTAGTAAGTCGCCAACTGCAGCCGTGTCTTTGGTGCGCAGCATAGGTGTGGCTGAAATGTCGTCTGGATTTACCCAGGGTAGTTTGCCAGCGGCAGGGTCACAGGCAATGTATAAGACTCAGGAAGGCTCGTCCCCTGTCCGTGATGTCTTTTGCGCCCATATAGGGACCGGTAGGGTAAGTTGGGCGGGTTGCCAGCATAAGGTGGAAGTTTTGCGTGATACTGGAGCTTCACAGACACTTTTGAAGAATTTCACGGGGCGACCAATTAATGCGGCACGGGTGGTTGTTGTTCAGGGTATTAATGCGACCAGGTCATACCCGTTGGTTCGTGTGGAGCTGGAAGTTGATGGTGTGATTAAGGACTTAGATGTTGGGATCGTAGAGAAATTGCCAGTGGAGGGCGTCGACCTTCTTCTCGGCAACGACTTTGCGGTGCCTACTTTAGACGTTCAACCCTTAGTCGTTGCCGAGAGGCCGGCCGACGTGAGTAGGGAGGAACAAGAGTGGGTAGTGAGTTGTCAACACCAACAGATGGCATGTGTGGTAACTCGTTCCCAAGCATTTAAGGTATCACAGCCTATTTCCCAGGCCACAGAACAGCGGAGGAAGGGAATTAAGGAGAAGCGGAAGGCTGGGAAAAGTTTGAAGAGTTTAGAACCAGTGGCTCTCCCAAAAGACCCAATAGCAGGACCTTTGACCGAGTCTGTTGTAACTCCAGTGCCTAACACAGTTGATAAAGTAGTGGAGGAGGCAGAGACTCAGAGACAGCACCGTTACCTACAGCGAGAAAACCGGATGTCTAAGTTGGATGTTGGGGGAGGGCATGATTTGTTGACCAAGCAGTTAGACATGTTGGCTCCCACAGACATTCGAAAGTTGCAATTAGAGGATCCAGAGGTTTTGCAGTGTACCAATGGGGCTGTGGAGTTAGAAGAAGATAGGGATGCAAAGGCAGGGGATTTTTTTTTCGGTAATGGAATTTTATACCACCGATATCAAGATCCTAAAAGGAACTGGGAGGGCGGATCAGGTACAGTTGACCAGCTGGTCGTGCCAGAGGGCTGCAGGGAAAGTTTGCTTAGGTTGGCTCATGATTCTCCATTATCAGGACATTTGGGTGCCAAGAAAACGGTGGCGGCTTTGGGGAAATTGTTTTGGTGGCCAGGGATGAAGTCTCATGTGCAGTCATGGATAAACTCATGTGATATTTGTCAACATGTCGGGAAACCGAACCAAGTTATTCCTAAGGGTCCGTTACACCCTATTCCTGTGATTGGGCCACCCTTTAGTAAAATTATTGTTGACATGGTTGGTCCACTCCCTCCCACTAAGGCTGGAAATATATTTTTGTTAACCATAATGGATGTTGCCACTAGATACCCCGATGCATACCCTATGAAAAATGGAATGGCTAAGACGGTAGTCAGTAACTTGTTGTGGTACTTCTCAAGGTACGGGTACCCGGAGGAGATTCAGTCTGATCAGGGATCTAATTTCACCTCCAACATGTTCAAGCAAACAATGCAACAGCATGGGATACGAGCAGTAGTATCGTCAGCGTATCACCCTGAGAGTCAAGGGGTGCTTGAGCGGTGGCATGCTACACTTAAAAGCATGCTCAGGTGTTATTGTGCTGACAACAGTATGGATTGGGATCTTGGATTGCCTTATGTGCTGTTTGCTACTCGGGAGGTACCTGGTGAGAGCCTGGGATTTAGTCCAAACGAGCTGATTTTTGGACACCGTGTCAGGGGCCCCCTTAACATGCTGAAAGAAATTTGGGAGGGGACTGCGCAGCCTTGTCCATTATTAAAGTATGTGCTTGAAAGCCGTGAGCGCATGCTTAAGAGTCTGGAGATGGCAGGTAAAAATTTGACAGAATCACAAGCTTTGATGAAGGACAGGTATGATCGCAAAGTGAGGCTCCGGAAGGTCACTGTAGGACAAGAGGTATTAATTTTGTTGCCTTTGGTTGGTAACCCCCTCTCTGCGAAGTACACTGGACCTTATAAAATTGTAGACAAAATTTCAGACTTAGATTACCTTGTTGCCACTCCAGACAGGAGGAAAAAGAACCAGTTATGTCACGTGAACCTTATTAAAGAGTATGTGAGGCGCCCCTCTGAGCCTCTCACTGTCCCAGTGTTGGCTTGTTGCGGCCGTGGTGGAGAAGGAGAGGGGGACAGTCAAGCTTCAGAGGAGGATAGCTGGGATCAACATGTTTCAGCGGATCAGTGGGCGGGGAACTCGAGCCTAAGGGCTGACGAGGCTATAGCTCATTTGCCTGAGCCGCAGTTTGATGCTATCCGTCAGTTGTTCGGTTCATACCCCACTGTATTTGCTGAACACCCAGGCCTCACTACTCAGGCTATGCATGATGTTGACGTGGGGACCATCTACCCTTTAAGTCAATCTCGTACCGTGTGCCCCCCATAAAACTACCAGCTCTGAGGGATGAGTTGGAGTATATGCTCGGTAGAGGGTTGATAGAGAAAGGCACAGTTAAGTGGACTTCCCCCGTAACACTGCAGCCTAAGCCAGATGGCAAGGTACGCTTTTGTATTGATTTCCGTAGGTTAAACGGTTTGACTCCAACTAACCTATATCCTCTTCCTCGGGTTGATGATAGTGTTGACAAAATTGGTAATGCTCGTTTTTTGTCTAAAGTAGATTTAGTAAAAGGTTACTGGCAAGTACCTTTGTCCGAGCGTGCTAAAGAGGTATGTGGTTTTGTTGTGGACGGGAGTACCTACCGGTGCAATGTTATGCCTTACGGACTTAAGAATGCACCAGCAACGTTTCAGAACCTGATGAATGAAATTGTAAAGGACATTCCAAATTGCACCATATATTTGGACGATGTAATCATTTATGATGACGACTTTGAGAGCCATTGTGAGCACCTTGAGACCTTGTTCCGGAAACTTAGTGAAGCAGGTCTGGTAGTAAATTTGGCAAAGTGTGCCTTCGTAAAAGCCACTGTGCAGTACCTTGGGTTTGTAGTGGGAAGGGGACAGGTGTGCCCTCCTCAGAACAAGGTACAGGCTATCAATAAATTTCCGCACCCAACAACCAAAAAGCAGATTATGAGATTCTTGGGTATGATAGGCTACTACAGACGCTTCATAAAAGGTTACTCAACGGTGTTGGCACCTCTCACAGATTTGTTATCTAAAGACAAAAAGTTTTTGTGGGCACCTGAGTGTGAAAAGGCTTTCACTTTGGTGAAACATTTGCTATGTACTCACCCGATACTCAGGGCCCCAGACTTTAACAGGCCTTTTCAGCTGGCAACAGATGCTAGTGGTGTAGGGGCTGGTGCCGTCTTGCTACAGACAGACAATGAAGGTGTGGAACACCCAGTAAGTTTCTTTTCTAAGAAGTTCAATGCTGCACAAAAGAACTATTCTACAATAGAAAAGGAATTACTGGCGATCGTGCTGTCGCTCAGGCACTTCGAGGTGTATGTTCCAGCCTATGGCCCAGTCGTGGTTATCTACACTGATCATCACCCTTTGAGATTCCTGAATCAATTTCACAATCACAATATGAGACTGACCAGGTGGTCTTTGATGTTGCAGGAGTATAACCTGGACATCCGTCATATTGCTGGATGTGACAATGTGATCGCGGATTGTTTATCAAGGGTGGATGATCAGTCGTAGGCTATCACAGGTGTGGGGGTTTGAGTGGAGGAAAATAGGCTGCCCTTATAGTGCAGCCGGGAAAAACATATTAAAATATAAAAATCATATAAAAACTCTTTCTTTTGATATAGGTAATCGTATAAGTTTGTCATAGCCTATAGAGTTTGAGTAGTCCACGAACTATCAAACGGCTGAGCTGCTGTAAGCTCGCTCTGGGAGCATGATATTGTGTCTTTTTGCTATTGTTGGGAGGAGTTATAAAATGTGAATTTTTTTGTTAATAATAAGATGTGTTTTGGTGATAAACTCAGCTTTGTTTTAGTGCCATGCGGTCGCTGGGTGTGAGGGGCTTGATGGGGTTCTGTGTTTGTCAGATTTTAGCTCAGGGTTGAGCGAGTAAAATCTTGGGGGAGGTGTGACGCATGTCCACGTGTGAGCATGCTGTACAGAACGCCTAGTCATGCCCCACTCTCGCTAGGATCGTCAGGGCAGGAACTTTGGCTGTAGTCTATGTAGAATTTCCTAACTTAGTTCATGTGAGCCGTTGTACTATAAGTATTATGAATATGTATTTTGTTTTCATCTGAGTCAACGAGTTCTATTTTATATCATTAGTTATAAGTATTGTGTGTAAATCTTATTTGTAATGATGGGAAGAGAAACAGCCACAGTTGGGGGTCAGTGGGTGCGCCAGGCGGGAGGTGGGCCTAACTCCCTCGCATTCCTCCCTCCCTCAGTGCTAGGGGAGCCTTTGTGTATCCCAGAGGAGAGAGAGAAATTACGTAATGGTTGTCAGTGGGCGGTCCTTAGTAGTTCACGTTGGGCTCACTAGAGGGCCGGGTACAAAAGGGAAGTCTAGCCATTTTTTCATCAGAACTCATTAGGCAGAGCGACTTCTCATTTCCCTTGCTACCTATTTATATTCTTCTGACTGATGGGAACTTTCTCTACTACCTTACATTCTTACTTCCTCTTTTCCCTGCCCTGTTTAACTTCCATGGTCCCGTTGGTGCAGAGCTAGTCAGCCAACGTATTATCGCTTGAGTTCTCACGAGATACTTGCCTATTAGATAGCCTATTTTGGAAGGGTTGACTTAGAATAGGATTGATTTATGTTTGTTGCACTTGTATATGCATTTCCCTGTGTGTTATTATTATTATTCCTGTTTTCTGCTAGTCTAGGTAATGCTAGACTAGGGTAAGGCTTTTCTGTGTTACGAGTTGTTGTTTGATGCAGTGGTTAAGCGATAAACCTGCATACTCGTTTCGGTTCAGTGAAGCCTAGGTTGTCTTCGCGGCTGACTGTGTTGAGTTAATAATTTACAGTGCGTGAGGGCAAGAGCCTAACCACCCTGTATTTTATTAACAGTTTGTTTTTACTTTGTCAAAGAGCCGGGAGAAAACCAGATACAAGGGATCTGGATTTCTCAAAGTGCACTTGTTAGTTTTAACGTAATACTTTAAACAGTCGTGAGGACTTCGCTAGGCTACGAGCCGTTTTTGCTCAGTCACTGCTACCTTTTTGCCTACAGTACCCCAGCTAGATTTTACTCGATTAGTAGATACAGAATAGTATTGAAGCTTTCCTTATGTATGATATTGTTTATGCACTATTGATTTCATGTGTTGCAAGCTTGGCTACTTTAGTGATTAGTGGCCCACGAGCACAATCCGAGTAGGCTATTGCCGTTGCATTTGCAGAGTACTTCCTTTTAATGTTTGCCATTTACTATTGCATATTCTTTTAATTATTCTTATGCCAATTTAAGCCTTTAATAGTATTTAATTGCCAGTGTTTTTGCTTATTGAATTACTGTTCAAAATCCGATACGTACTTCTTACGAGCATCCGAGAAGCATCTAACTTTTTTCAGAAGATTCCTTGCTCGATGCTTAAGGACTATTAATTAACGTAACGTAATAGTGCCGATCCGAAGTAGAGGGTGGTGGACTTCTTAAGTTCATAGTCAAGGGTGGATTACTTCGGCTTCGGCCAACACTATTCTTTTGTGTTGTTGTTTCTTACTTCATTGTTTGATTGTTGACCAGACTAGATAATTCCTGTCTCTGTATTAGTCTGTTGTTGAACACTAGTACCGAGTTCTTGTATACCCCGTTATAGCAGATTGAACTCTGGAGGGTATTGGTGTTTTTTGTTCGGCTGGCAGTACTCAGGGGTTGGGATCGTGTGTTTCCGTTGTGGCAGCGAGCCGTATTCGAGTCCTGATTGAGAGCCCTTGTGTACCCGAGTGCCAGTTCGTAACACTTGCGCATAATTTTCTGTAGTATTCTCTTGTAATCTAAGTATTTGTTTATATAACTTAGTAAAGGTCTCTTTTTTGACAATGCATATAATATATTTTTTTGTTTTATAGAACGTTTTAGACCTGCAGTTAGCCAGGGTTTCCTTAGCTTGTAAGGTTTCAAGGCTATAAAAGGAAAACTATCTTCAAAACATTTTGTATAATTATAAGTCATGGAATTTGGTATATGCCTCTTGTCAGTTTTCTAACGCAAATAACTCGGTCCATTGTACAGTATTTGATGAAGTTTAAGTCTGAAACTGTCGATATTTCTTTTACTGTAAACTCGAACTATTTTATTGTTGTCTTTTTCCTTTACTTTATTAAAAGGTTTTACGCAAAATATAGGAAGGTGGTCTGAAATATCCGTGCAAAGTAAGCCGTTTAGTAACGTGTCATTGTGAGTATTATTACAAAATATATTGTCAATAATGGTTGATGTATTATTGGATATCCGTGTGGGCTTATTTAGTAACGGAAGGAAAAAATGGGAGAACATTAAATCAACAAATTCGCCAGTTATACTGTGTGCACTTGCATTGATTAAATTCAAGTTGAAATCTCCCATTAAATAGACAATTTTATCTTGATCTTTTAAAATATTCAGAATGGTTGTTAAATCTTGTAAAAATTCTGTAATATTGCCCTTGGGAGGCCTATATATCTCAGCTACTATTATGTTTTTACTGCTATTAAAATTAAGTTTATCTATCTCCACAAAAATTGATTCAATATTATCATTAAATATACCAAGATCACTCCGGCACTTATATTCTAAATTATCTTTTATGTAAATAGACACTCCTCCTCCCGGCCTATTACATCGAAAGTTCTCTAATTGCTCATAACCATCAATGTTATATAATGTTTTATTTGAGTTGGTTATCCAAGTTTCAGATATCCTTATTACATTGAAATTTACACAATCATAAACTTCTAAATAATTAGCTAACTCATCAATATATTTTGGTACACTCCTTAGGTTTAGATGCAATAAGCTGAGCATTTCATGTGCCTGACCCACACTTTCAAGTTTCCTGTTAAAGGTATCCTCTACCATCTGGATCGTACACCTTCATAGTATTAAGCCCAGAGAGGGTAGAAAGTACATCTTCAGAAGAGACTAGAATATTAGGCATGAGTAGGAGAGTGGTGAGTGCAGAGGGATGAATAGCACCGGAATCATCCAAGGTGGAGTTTCTAGCGAAAGTTTGAGTGAAAAGTTCAGCTTTGTCAGAGGAAGAAGTGGTGTTTGTGCCATCAGAGTGGAACAGGGGAGAGAAAGACGTGGAAGAAAAATTGTTGGAGAGGTTTTTGGCTAGATGCCAGAAAGCTTGGGAAGAGCTAGAGTTGGATAATTCAGTGATTTTTTTTATTTTTTTTTATGAAAGATTGTTTGGCGAGTCGAGTCGAAGGACAAATTGGCTTGATTCCAGGCGGAAAAATAGGAAGAATGAGATTCTTGAGTTTGAAGGCATCGGTACCGTTTGAATGTTTCCTCCTTATTGCGGTCATCAGTAGAACAAGCGTCAGTAAACCAAGATTTGTTTGCATTAGTCTGAGAGAAAGAAAATGGAATGTATGCCTCCATGCTCGATAGGATTATCTAGGTAATGTGTTCAGCACTCTCCGAGGGTTCCTAGCCATGGAAACAAAAATAATTCCGTGGGAAATCAAAGAAGTACTGCCAGAGAGCCTCCTAGTCGGCAGCGCCAAAGTGCCAGAAGCGCCACTGGCTGGGAGGATCGGATGGCCATACTGGAGTGATAGGACAGGTGACAGAGACATGTTTATGGTCGGAGGAGACCAAAGGAGAGAAAAGATCGACAGTATAAGAAGAACGGTTTGACATTAGAAAAAGTCAAGAATGTTGGGCCGATCTCAAAAGTGATCCGGGATACGGGTGAGTTGCTGAACAAACTGCTCTAGGTTATTTAGGATAGAGAAAATGCATGCTCGTTCACCAGGTTGGTCAGTGGAATGAAAGGAGTGCCATCGGCGGTGGTGAATGTTAAAATCTCCTAAGATGGAAATGTCTGAAAAAGGAGAAATTAATAGAATGTGTTCCACTTTAGAGTTTAGATAGTCAAAGAATTTGGGAAAGTCGGTAGAGCTAGGGGAAAGATAGACAGCACAGAAATATTTAGTATGAGAATGACAGGATAGTTTGAGCCATAAAGTTGAGAATTCAGAGGAGTCGAAATCGGGAACACGAGAGCAAGTAATTTTTTGTGCAAGTATGCACAAAATCCGCCTTTAGTTTTAAAACAAGGATAGAGAAAGTAGGAGTATACAGAGAAGGGTCTGCTGGCAGTTGTTTCAGATACCTGAGTTTCAGTGAGGAAAAGAAGATCAGGTTTGTAGGAGGAGAGATCGATGGTATTCAACAGAGGGAAAATTAGAGGAAAGGCAGCGAATTCTGCAGAAGTTAATAGTAAGAGTAACAGGCCTAGGTCCAGAGAATTTTGAGGGGTCGTCAGAGGAAGGTCGGGCAGGTGTGGGGGCCCTAAATGTAAGTGTACAAAAGCTGAAATGAATTTAAGGATTTCCTAGTGATATAACACAGTGTGTATGTGATTTTATGAATCATATAACTATTATACATATTGTAGCTTAACCCTATGTGACCCTACCCGTTCATAGACACTTTATGTTATACCAAAATCCCAGGAGGATATACAGCCCAAATATACAAGTCTCCCTTCGCAGCGGCCCAAATACCCATTTCTTCCCCCCCAACACCAGGTAAAAAGCCACGAGAGAAAACGGGGCTACAGCCCACCTGGTCCCCCCCTCACAAATCAAAACAAACACCCTCAATCCCCCCCACTCCCAAGAGGGGGCGCTTCACAGAGGACCCCAGCGTGACATCACATCGCCAGGCCGGCCTCGGATTGGGCGACCGGAACCTCACATCCACCAATCCCTGTGAGTTGACGTCATCATCAAAACTGCCACCCGATTGGTCGATTAGGGGGATCCTTCGGCGAATTCGGAGGGCTCTTCCATTACTCTACCACCTACCCACCTCGCCGGAACCACACCGACCTATGACACACCTGATACCAACGCTTCACCGTGCTCTTTTTTTGTGTAACATACCTGCAGCAGAGAGCACATGAAAGTGAATAGGTTCTGACGAACCTGAGCCGACATCAAACCAGGACAGCCGCCCTGTTCACCTTAGTCTCTCCCAAACTCCTCATGCAAGAAGCCTGCTAGCACGAACAGTACCAACCCCTCGCCCCCGTTCTAACCACTCCTCTCCCCGACCTGTATGTAGAGTCCCGCCACCACAGGTTTCCGGATTTACACCAGTGAGGAACGGTGCACGGCCAACACAGAAAAGGTCTCATCTACCAGTCACAATGTCAAACAGATTTGAGATATTGGTAGAGATGGAAGACGAACCAGAAGAGACCAGCCTCGTTGGGGATTCCATCCTACGAGGACAGGTCGAAGAGTTCTGCGACAGAGTCCCAAATCAACGAAAAAGATTTTGCATCCCAGGAGCTGGACTGGACGACATTGTGGAAGCCTTCGAAGATACCACAAAGGATGCAAATGAAAATACCCTTTTTGTAATCCATGCTGGTTCAAATGACGTCAAGCGCACCAGATCCGAAGAGTTGATGGAGAAATATCGCAAGATGATCCAGCACTACAAAAACAAGTCAAGGAATATCATCATCTCAGGCATTCTCCCCAAGATCGACGCACCTGACAAATTCTACGACAAGGCCTTCAGCGCAAATAGCCGACTAAAATATTTGTGTCTGAGGGAAGAAGTTGAATTCATCAACCTCTGGGACAACTTCTACAACCAGCCTACTCTGTTCCGCAAGGATGGCACTCATCTAAACCCTGTGGGTTCAGCACGCATGGGTCGTCTCCTACACGAAGCAGTCCGCAGCCATGGATAAAAAAAACGCCATCCGAGAAGAAGCAGCAGTGACATAAATCATCCAACGCCAAGAAAAAAACAGAGGCAACCGAGGACCACCAGCGATAAGGACCGAAGACAGCGAGGACCGAGGACAGCCATGAACATAAATGTAGATCCGACAAGAACCAAAAATATTATTAACGAGCGTTCCGTGAGTTCTAAAATAAAAAATTTATAGGTTTTCTATGCAAACGCTCGTAGCATACGCAATAAATTTTCAGATTTAGAGGAGCTAGTGTTTACAGAAAATTATGATGTGATTGGCATAACAGAATCTTGGCTCAATACAGAAGATAGAGACTTTTTATCAGAGTATTCACTTCCCGGTTATGTAATGTTTGAGAAAAGCCGAATAAATCGAAATGGAGGTGGCATTTTACTTTATATCAAAGAAAGTCTTAACCCTACCCTCTTGTCAAAACCTCAAATTGTGAACGTCGACGCATCTTTTGTGCTAATAAAGAATAATAAAGGTACAAAAATAATACTTGCATTAATATACAGACCTCCAGCTCAATCAGTGAAAACTGACCGAGAAATTTACGAACAAATTGCAGATGTAAGTAACTCACAAGATACCGTAATTTTTGGCGACTTTAATTTACCTGTGACCAAGTGGGGCGATACTCTTACTTCACACTCCGGACATGACTTGTATACGAACTTGCAAGAGAGTTCGCTTTATCAATTTGTTCGAACGCCGATCCGTGGTAATAACGTTCTTGACATTGTACTTGCAACAAAAGAAGAATTAATAGAGAATTTGAATGTTGGTGATGAATTCAGTAACAGCGACCATCGTACGATAACTTTCACTTTAAAGTTTACTAGTAACGAACCAAATAGTAGCATCGAAAAAGTCTAATTTCAAGAAAGCAAACTTCCATAAACTTAGAGCTTTGTTTAAAGAAACTGACTGTAGCTTTTTAATTAACAATAACGACATAAATACATCTTGGAAGTTATTCGAAACCACTTACCTAAAAGCAGTGCAAGACTGCATACCATCGAAAATACGGCGTCCAGGCCATAATAATAAGCCCAAATGGTGGAATAAAGATATTTCAAACTGCCTGCTTGCTAACAAATTTGCTAATGATAGATTAAAATCCTCACAAAATTACGAAGAACGGGTGAAATTTGTAGAGCTACGACGCAAAGCCAAAAAGTTAATTAAGCAAAGTAAAAAGACCTTAGAGTTACATATTGCGAATCAAAGTAAAACAAACCCGAAAGAATTCTATAGTTATATCAGAAAGAAAAAAGTAGTTACTTCAACTGTTGGACCGTTAGTCGATGAAAATGGAGAATACACCAAAGGCGAAGTACAAATGAGTAATGCCCTCAATACCTTCTTTGCATCAGTTTTTACAACAGAAGACCTCAGTGATATCCCTACACCATCGCCGATTCAGATTGATAATTCAGATGTTCTAAGCAATATCACCGTTACAGAGAGAGAAGTATTGAATTGTTTAGATAAACTCAAGGTAAATAAAACGCCTGGACCTGATACAATCTCGCCTAGAGTTCTAAAGGAAGCTAAGGATGAGCTCTCCAAACCACTGACATTACTATTCAATAAATCCTTGCAGTCTGGAACTATGCCTGATCAGTGGAAGCTAGCCAACGTAACACCGATATAAAAAAAAGGCAGCAAATCCCTACCCAGTAACTATCGTCCAATTAGCATAACCTCAGTTGTATGTAAAATGCTAGAAACGGTCATACGAGACAGACTCGTAAATCACTTAGAGGAAAATAACATACTTAAAGATACTCAACACGGCTTTCGTAAAAATCGTTCCTGTTTAACAAACCTCTTAGACTTCTTCCACGATATCCTCAACTTCTAAGATGAGAGTAAAGCTGTAGATATTATATACCTTGATTTTCAAAAGGCCTTTGACAAAGTTCCCCACAAACGTTTACTGCTAAAACTAAAAGCGCATGGAATACAAGAGGGTGTGTTGAAATGGATAGAAAATTGGCTCAGCGACAGAAAGCAAAGAGTAGTCATAAACGGTAATGAATCTAAATGGACCAATGTAAGTTGCGGGGTACCCCAGGGATCGGTACTAGGACCAATTCTCTTTCTAATTTACATCAACGACATAGATGAGGGTCTCACCTGTACAATCTCAAAATTTGCTGACGATACAAAAATTGCAAATAGCGTACTCTCAAAAGAACAAGTTGACGATATGCAACACAATCTAGATAAATTGTCATGTTGGGCCCAAATTTGGCAAATGAGTTTCAATGCGGATAAATGTAAAGTACTACATATCGGATACCTAAATGAGAAAGCAAACTATTCGATGAATGGCACTCAGCTTAAGAATGTAAACAGAGAAACCGATCTGGGAGTAACAATATCGAGTAACCTAAAACCGAGTCAACAATGTTCAGAAGTTGTTAAGAAGGCAAACAAAATAATTGGCTTTATAGGCAGGTCATTTGAGCATAAATCCAAAGAAGTTATCCTAACCCTTTACAATTCCTTAGTCCGCCCTCTTCTGAAATACTGCGTTCAATCCTGGTGCCCTTATTACCAAAAAGATATAAACAAGCTAGAACGAGTTCAACGTAGAGTTACCAAAATGATACCTAGCCTAAAGAACAAACCATACGAAGAGCGTCTTAGAGAATTAAATATATTTCCTTTAACCCAGCGCAGATTAAGAGGTGACTTAATTCAAGTGTTCAAAATCATCAAAGGCATCGACAATATGAACTGTAGTAAGTACTTCACTATCGACCAATCTAATTACACGCGGGGAAACGGTTGCAAAATTATTGGTAAATCTTTTAACTCACACGAATCTATGAATTTCTTCTTCAATCGAGTTGTCAACTTGTGGAATGGGCTTCCCCGAAACGTTATAGACTGCATCACCGTTGATTCATTTAAACTCAGCCTAGACAAATATCTCGCATCAAACCCGCGACTGACTGCGTTTGTAAATGAATAACTTTATTTTATCCCCCCCTCAGTTACTAACCCATCTGTCCCCTACTAACTTCCTAATCCTGCCACGGACATTAGTTCCAGGGCAGTAATTCCCTTTCCAATGTTCCCTTACCCACTCTAAACCACTGTTTGGACACTTGATCCTCAGTGTTTTGGAGGACAAGCAACCTAGAAGGGTCACTAGATCTGTTGTTGCTTGATTTCCTTTGTACTCCTTTGTACTCCTTTGTATGTAACAGCGCATTTTGAGCGACTATACACTCTAGGATAGACCGTATTAATAACATCTATATCTTACACCTATATCACAGTTATTCACTTACTTTAGTATTCAACTGTACATTTCTAGTTGGGATGAACTCACCTATAGAGGATCATACCGCACCCATAAAAGCCTTGGTATGATTCCTGCAAGTAAGCATGGTTCTCACCCCACCCCACTGAGAATTGCTGGAACACCAAGATGATTGCTAGCAACTAAGTAGAGTGTCACACCACACTGGTAGAAAGCTGGCACCCACTACTGTATGTGAGCACCCAGGCAGTAGCAGTCAGATCGGCCTTAACCTGACAAGCGCGATATAGACCTAGGTGCTAGGGTAGTAATTGTGCATTTCTAGCCCTGGATTCTGACAGAATTCGTTATATTTACAATATAAAGCATTATTTGTTTTCGGTATGCTTTTATTTTACATATATGATATATATATGTGAACCTTCAAGAGTGCTAAAATAAGTGGAAAAAGCATTTGGGTGGTGAAAAACGAAGATATTGGCCACCCGGTCATAATCTCAGGCTAGAGAGAGCCACAGGCAACCCTCCCCTCTCGCTGTCTGGGAGTCAACTGAGACGAGCGGGGCGGTGTGTGCCGGTGTCTGGCATTTGGGTGGTGAAAAACGAAGATATTGGCCACCCGGTCATAATCTCAGGCGAGAGAGAGCCACAGGCAGCCCTCCCCTCTCGCTGTCTGGGAGTCAACTGAGACGAGCGGGGCGGTGTGTGCCGGTGTCTGGCATTTGGGTGGTGAAAAACGAAGATATTGGCCACCCGGTCATAATCTCAGGCGAGAGAGAGCCACAGGCAGCCCTCCCCTCTCGCTGTCTGGGAGTCAACTGAGACGAGCGGGGCGGTGTGTGCCGGTGTCTGGGTGTTGCATAACGATCTTTTATGCAACCCACTTGTGCTACATTATCGCGGGAGAGAAAAATAACCGATAAATGATGATAATAAGAGGAAAAATAGGTGATAATTGAGGAGGGGGGGAGGGGGGAATAAGGTGGGGAAGGAGGGGAGGGGGAAGGGTGAGAAACACATGGATGAGTACTAGAGGGGAATTATCTCACCTAGAGACAAAATCCTTTGTTTTGATAGGCCCTTTTTTTTTTTGGAAGGCTTTTTTTATGGTCTTGCTTCCTTGAGGCCTATCGCGTTCCCTATAGGAAGCCTTCCGTTAGGCCTATCGCGCTTGCCGGGTGGGAAGACTACCCCTTATCAGGCTAAGGTAGACGATAGTGTTATACAGTGACGTATACAGTGACAGTGCGATACTGTGCATTATTTAGTGTGTGTGTCAATAATTTATTCACTATTCTTAATGTATCCAATTTTTTCACAGGAGTACAAATTACCGGAATATATATATAGCTCTTATAAAATTTGCACTAAAGTAGATGACTTTTGGGCTAGAGCTAGGTTACTATACAGACTCTTAATAGACAGAGGTTATGAGGCAAGTAAATTGTTACATAAATTTTATCTTTTTAGGGTCAATTACTGTGACTGTATACTAAAATTTTACATATATACTGTAATTTGAATCAAGCATTTTTAACGTGAAGTTTCTTGTATAACCTCTGCTTACTTTGTGTCTGTTTGTATTTATTGTTTATCTTTTTATATTATTAATATTGATGATGATTTGTTTTAATTGATTGTTCTTGTTAAAAGAGAACTCTTTGTTTAAATCTGTTGTTACTATTTCATATTTTGTAATTATTTGTCTTTATATCATATATATTCATTGTCGATTGTATCAATTATTTGCTTTAGCGATTTCTTTAGTTTATTTGTACGATAAATAAAGGTTATTTGTAGGGTAGTTATTGATAGGGGTCACTTGAGGCATGCTATGCTTACAGGTACCTACCTGATAGCACTATCATTAGTGAGTGCTATATATGTATTTTTTGTAATATTATATATATCTTATTAATTTTTATTTTGTACTACTGTTAATGTCTTGTCAGGTTGCAAAATTGATTTTAAATTAACATTTTAACACTAATTGTAGTTTCTTTTATTCATGCAGAGTTTAGTAATATTTGCCAGAACGTCCCGGACTTCCCAAATTGACTAATTCCCTGAACGTGGCGATAGTGCGTTGTTATGTGTGCAATTAGTTTGCTTGTGAACCAGATTACTTGCTGATGTAGTAATGTACACCCTATGTGGTGGATTGTGTTCTTTCATTTCATGTAATTTTATTTTAGTAAGCGTTGCTTCCACATAGCGATTTTGATATGTTGTTTTGACTTTATATTGTCTTTGTCCCAGTTTTGGTTTGACTTTGTTTGCAAGTTTTACATTTTAATTTGCTAGTTGCTTTTTCTTTATAGAGTGTTTATAGTTAAAGGTACTTCCAAGTCGGGCAGATACAGTACCTTCACAAACCTTACAGTAAAAACAAAAGCCCTCGCTACAGACTTCTATTTTTCTGGTAATAAACTATAAAAAACAGTGTTTTGCTTGAACCAGAAACCTTATTCTTATTTCTCTTATGACCATGTTTACAGTGAACAGTTGAAGCTACAAGCATAAACAAGGAAATATAAGGTAAGAAGTAGAAGATAAAACAGTTAAACCATAAAACCTCAGATACTAAAGTGGTGGCAGCGGTGGGATTCGTGTTTCCCTAAAAGAAAAAACAATAAATTAGCAAACAATGACCTCCGAAGAGCAATTAGCTAAACACTAAAGAAAGCATAATAAAGCAAACTAGAAATAACACACATTAATAATAGCTATATGAAAAAGAAACTTTATCAGTAATGAACATCAAGTGCAGTTAATTCAGAGCTGACTACAAGCTGACTCCACGGTCCCTCTCCCAGGGTCTCACAGCCTCGCGCGGGTGACTCATCCACACTCACCCACTCATCCACTACCATCTCACTCACCCGCTCCCTCAACCGCGCCGATAACAAGTGAGAAGAGTCAGGAGGGACGCATGAGTCTTCAAGAGGAGTGACGTATAGCGGTGATGTCACCACGAGAAGGAGCCCAAAAGTCTATGAATTCTTCACTACACTCTTCATCAACCAGCTGATATACTCAAGCACGACCTACTGTAGAAGCCGTCTACAAATCTAGTACCAGTTTCTTGTAATAGGTTGATCATACACTACATTGACACTAAATAGTAATACAATTTGTTTTTTCTTTACAACACAGCTAGCAATGACCAGTGTACTTTTTAAAAATTAGCAATTCTCCCAACTTATTTACTTCACGAATTTTAAGGTGTGACTGAACATACATCTTAACTCTATTTTCGACTTAGTAAATTCAAGTTTTGCTTCAAGAACTTTATTTTTACACTAAGAAACTTATATATTTACTTCCTTAAATATCTACTTTCTCACATAGAAGTATAAATATTTGAAGGCCTACAGTAAATATTATTTGCCAGTAACAGTTTACAAAAGAAATTATCTAGCAGAGTGGATTAACGTTCTTTTAATGCATACCTAATAAAGCAAGCCGCACACCCAGGTGTGTGAAGAAGAATAATTTACAAATCAACCAAAATTATCATTCTGTTAAAGTCTAATATCTAACAGAGCAAGCCGCTCACCTAAGTACATCCTCCCTTCCTCTTATATAATCAGACCTTTTCCTGTGACTTACGACTTACAGTGACGCTTCAACGTGCTTGCGCAGTTCGTATAAATCATAAGCTACGGAAGATCCAGTTGGTCCTACTTGACGACCATACCCAGGCGGCCAAAAATGCTCACTCTCAGCGTGTTAAGAGAGGACTGTTTAATGTTGTTGGCCTACTCACCCATGAGCTCTTTGGAACAGCCCAAGCCTCTGATGTTGAGAAACTGGGAAAGAGATTCACTGTCTTGGAGAACGCAGCAAAAGCCTTAAACAGAGTCTTGAGTTATGATTCAAAAGTAATGAAGAATGTGATGACTTCCTTAAACTCGGTCGTAGCACACATGAATAACCTGACACAGGTGGTTAAATCCTAAATTTCTGATGGTCGGTCAACAGATAAAGTCATGTACCTTACCGAGAACCTTCAAGCTACGGATGAAGATGTTAATGACTTAAATGACCAAACAAAGTCAGTCTTAGCAAGCCTAGTAGAGGCTGCACTAAGTCGGGTCACCACTTACCTATTGCCTGTTGAACATCTCCGTACCTCCATTGAAATAGCGAAAGATCAGTTTGCCCTGACTCCACTATTCGAGTTAAATGACTGAATTATCTTACCCACTAATGGAAGGAGTTCTGACACACTCATCTATTATGGTCCACATTCCGTTCCAGTCCTCACATATGTTCAATGTCTGGAGAATTATTCCGTTCCTGTTTCCTATAGACGGACGATTACTAATCGTGACTAACACAGCAGACATGATGCTCGTCTCCGACGATCTTCAACTTGTGACTATGACAGACAAAGATGCTCTTGATTCATGTAGGTCCTTGTATCTTCACCTGTATGTGTGTTCAGCATATGTGTTTTCCTTTGTGTCTCCAGACAAAACTGCATGCGAGCTTACCTTGACTCAAACAACTGTAACTGACTCTGGATCTTTGAAAGACTGTTCTCCACAGCTCCAAGTGTTTCATCAACATTTGCTAGATATTCAGTTCTTTCAATTCCCTAACCAGACCCAGGTGTCCCTTGTTTGTCTAGACTCAAGAAGTGTAATCAATGCTCATGGGATGTATCAGGTACCTGATCACTGCAAAGTAAGGAGTTCAATTATCCACGTACTTCCTTCACATTAGCACATTGCCTTGATAACAAACATCTCCTGAGAGTTCATCCCTAATAACATTTTATTTACAGGAAACTCATCGGACCTCATCATTAAACCGAGACAGCTCACCCTCATGGAAGCATTAAATTCTTCAGAATTTACTAACCTGTTGGTTCATCTCTTCTCATTTTTATTAACCCGGAAGTAATTTATCATACAGTGCAAATCCCTACCTTGACTCTACTCGTCATCATCCATTTCCTAGTCTTTTGCCTCCGTCGTCTTTCATTCAGGGTTGATCGCCTGGTGCGTAGGCGCAAAGCAAAGATGGTTACTGCTGATGCAAATGTGTAAGTTGGTCCTCACCATTATCACACTTTCTTTGGCATTGCTATACACTGGGAACAGGGTTAGATAAGTCATAGGGATGAATACAATGTGTATCCATATATACAGTATATGTTAGGTGTTCTTTATTTACACTTCAGTGGGCCTCAGCTGATGTGGCCGAGTGGTGTACCAGCGCATTTTTAGCGACTGTACACTCTAGGATAGACCGTATTAATAACATATATATCTCACACATATATCACAGTTATTCACTTACTTTAGTATTCAACTGTACATTTCTAGTTGGGATGACCTCACCTATAGAGGATCATACCCCCACCTATAAAAGCGTTGGTATGATTCCTGCAAGTAAGCATGGTTTTCACAACACCCCACTGAGAATTGCTGGAACACCAAGATGATTGCTAGCATCTAAGTAGAGTGTCACACCACACTGGTAGAAAGCCGGCGCCCACTATGTGAGCACCCAGGCAGTAGCAGTTAGATCGGCTTTAACCTAAGAAGTGCGCATGGGGGTAATTAGAAACGTCCGCCTGTGCTGACGTATTTGAGCTGTTTCCATCACTAAAATATAAATTTTTACCATAAATAGCATTAACACTTATCCATACGTGCCTATTATGGGTTGATTATAAACGTTTTAACCTGAAACAACAATAAAACGAGTGAAAACAGCGTTTAGATGGTCAAAATCGGAGATACAGGCCGCGAGTTATATAATGTATGGGTGAGGCAACCTTCTTTCCCGCCAATTTCCCCCAAGGCAACTGAGACACAGTCGATCGATACTCTCTCTCTCTCTCTTGCACTCGCTTGCTAACAGAGATGACAATGCCCTGCTTGCAACTCGCTAATGTTAGCACGAAAATATACCTCAGAATAAGGGAATAACAGGGAAAATAGGTGATAACTGAAGGAGGGGAGGAAAGTGGGGAAGGAGGGGAGGTAGAGGAGTGATATTTTGCATGGCCCAGGGGCCAATTTTTTTTTTTTTTTTTTTTCGATGTTTAAAGTTGATTTTTTTTTTCTCTGACTCTTAAGCGTCTTCCCGCAGTCCGCCGGGGGAACTCTTAAGAGTCTTCCCACAGTTCCCGGGTTAAGGGAAGACTACCCCCTTATCAGGCTAAGGTAGACGATAGTGTTATACAGTGACGTATACAGTGACAGTGCGATACTATACATTATTATTTAGTGTGTATGTTAATATTTTATTCACTATTCTTAACTCTCTCCGTAATATTTAGTTCCGTAAGTTAGGGGTTGCCCGAGCACCCAGTATATCCCCTACAACACTCTTTCTCACACTGAGGGACCGTTAGAAGTCAGAGGAATTTGGGGTTGCCACCAACCGACAGATTATCATCTAAATTACCTAACTTACTGAGCTCAATATGACGCAAATCGCGTCATAAACTTATTATTGAGCTATTTCACTAAGTTCATATGACGCGATCGTATCATATGATACTTTTGGGCAAACCGCCATATGACGCGATTGTGTCATATATGACGGAGAGGGTTAATGTATCCAATTCTTTTACAGGAATACAAATTACAGGAATATATATATAGCTATTTTATTTGCTAGTTGCTTTTCTTTATAGAGTGTTTATAGTTAAAGGTACTTCCCAGTCGGGCAGATACAGTACCTTCACAAACCTTACAGTCAAAACTAAAGCCCTCGCTACAGACTTCTATTTTTCTGGTAATAAACTATAAAAAGTTAATAGTGTTTGCTTGAACCAGAAACCTTATTCTTATTTCTCTTATAAACATGTTTACAGTGAACAGTTGAAGCTACAAGCATAAACAAGGAAATATAAGGTAAGAAGTAGAAGATAAAACAATTAAACCATAAAACCTCAGATACAGGTATTCAGGCCAGGTAGGGGAAAATTATCTCATCCCCCTTCCTGAGATCTGAATGCTGACAGGCTACTACAGGTGCCCTCTGGCCCGACATCTGATATCAACGGCTAATCCCGAATCAGAAGACCTATACTGCTCCCTGGCTCTAGGACCTTGAATGCTCTCAAGCTCCTTGGAAGTCCATTAGTCCAAGTTAGTACTAATAGTGACGCTTGCATAATCGAGACCTGGCTTTCAGGTCCCCTTTAACGTATTTAACTTATATTCCAGTTGCCTATTAAATATCCGTACATGCTATCCTTAAACTTAATGTTTCCACTATAGTTACATTGTTACATGTCTGCCTAATCGCTAGGTTACCAGGCCTCTGCATAACTATAAGGGAAAAGTTCTGTCATACCCTAACCTACACTAGCTTCTAGCTAGGGATTGCCCCACACACACACCGAGTCTCATTAAGAGTATTCATCATTATCACCTCTCTACAGTATATATTTTATTGTATATCCTGTGTATCTCTTATGATTATGATTATTGCTTCTTGTATTTTTGCTGTTACTATTTTTGGTTACTTGTTATTGTTGCATTATCATTGTATACATAAACCCTCAAATGCACATTGTTATAATAATTAAAAATACAACTTGTACACCTGGCTCTCGCATCCTTTCAACACCTCGCCCTTGGTAAAACGGAACCAGTGACAGATAGTTTGACGGTGCGGCTACTCATGGTGATAGTCGGCATCTTACTTTATTTAAACATCGGAAGTACTGAGGCATTATGGGAGGGTTCACGAACAATCCCTGGTTGGCACCTGATTGTCTGGCAATATCATAGTCAGGTAAGATCGAGAATCACTACTCGCTCTGGTCCGTGAAGTTGAAGGGAGAACATGTTTCCAGCTAGTTTGAGAAAATTAACGTAACTATAAATGTCACGACCAAGTTGCTATGATTGGTTTATATTAAATATATTAATCCCTTATTCTATGTTTAGCCCAGCACGGGCCACAGAGCATATTAAGCACTAATAATTAACATAATAAAATTATGTATTGCATATTAAGGACAAATAACGTAATACAATTAAGTCTTCCTTTCTAGACAATCTTGTATATACTGTAGGTTACAAGCAAATTAACGTAAGTTTCGAAGAGCACTATCGTGCCTCCTTGCCTTCCTTTGATTTGCTATGCACTTCCTAAGCTAAATTTGTGTTTCTCTTCTTATTATTTATTGCCTTGCTATGCCTTCCGAAGCTAACTTTTCTTCCTTGCATATACTGTGAATGGGGCTTCTGTGATTGTTTAATTAACACTGCATTTTTTGTGTATTCATATTTATATGTATTCTTTTGCATTCAATTATTGGTGGTTGGCTCGTTAATGAGCAATTGGGGCAATTAACATTATTTTGTATTCATTAACGTAATTAATATTTCTTTAGAGTAATTGTTATGCAATTAACATAATTTAGATGCAATTAAGGTACTTGGCATTTAACATAATATAAATCAGAGTTTGTCTATATTTATTCAGTTTAGGAAGGATCCACCCCAGTGTTGCCATTCGGCACTGGGTTATCATGATAGTTGTGGTTCATGGATTCCTTTCACTACAACTAGGGGGTTTCAGTTTCTTGATAACGAAACCAGTAGAGGATAGTATGCAACTTTCGTCCTCAGAGAGCCTGGACGTTGCGTTAGAGCCCGGTCTGTTGTAGTAGGCGGGTGTTACGAGTAAGAGGTTACAAGGGTGCTGTTGTATGATTAATACTCGTGTTGTCAGGACTAGTTGCCTCTCCTGCCAATTCGTAACAATATCTAACTCGGTATTAAGGAAGAGAGATCTGTTACATTGTAGTATTAAAGTTTTTTTTTATTTTTTTGTTTTATTACTTCAATTACTCCCTCTCGGCCATAGGCTAAAAGCCTGTACATTCAACGGTGAACCTGTGAGGTCTCGTTCCAGTCTAGGGAGTGGACATGTCAAGCACCTTGAGATGCAACCAGCCCCCGCTATTTTGCCTTCGCAAGATACACGGAGCCCGGCTGCCCACCCACGGCTCAAAGCAGCCCCATCTCTAGAGCTGCCTCGCTCCAGTTCTTCACTATCGCACCCCATAGACTCGGACCCTCACACTCAGAACACCACCTATTGAGCAATGAACTCATTAGGCATTGCCCTATTGGATTACCATTAATTATTAATTGTAAATATTCTACAAATTATTTATTTGAAATTTATCATATTAACCCATTCAATACCATTAAATCAGTTTTACATATTCTGGATATTCATATACTAATATTAATTATGACCTCTAGGAATCAAAGCATTGAAAACTATCTTTATTTACCTTCTGATTCCCACAGGTTCTGTCTAAACTGAAGAAATCGTCTATAAGATTGCCCTATTAGAATAGAATATCACCCACCCTCAACAAAGGGACAATGCGTCATATAGGCAGAGTAATTAACCACCTCAAGAATGGATGGTCGAATCGTTAATTCAGGATGGGTATCCCTAAATGCATGGTTACACAAATTACAATTCATCAACATTGAGGGCAACCCCAGTCTGCCCTCTAAAACACCTTCTCCTCCTATCATTACATTATATTACAAACACCTTACATACTACACAATCTTCCCTAACAAAATATTACGCGATCACGACCCGCCTCGTAGTCCCGGGCGGGGGGGGGGGGGGGGGGGGGGGGGGGGGGGAATGCCCCCATCAGTCTGACCCCTGGAAATGATTCCCCTAAATTCTCTGGACCACTATCTTCTACTATTATTATAAATTTCTGCAACATTCGTGGCCTTTCCTCTAACTTACACTCTGTGGAACACCACCTCTCCTCTGCCTACCCTGATCTTCTTCTTTTCACCTAATCTCAGGTATCTGGGACGACTGACAGCAAACCCCTCTCTGTATCCTCCTACTATCTCTATCCTCAGTTTTAAGGCAAAGGTGGATGTTGCATATATGTGCGCAACAATCTTGCTTTCTCTCGTTTTCCCAACTTAGACTCTTCTGAATTCTCAACTCTCTGGCTATAGCTTTCTTGTCACTCTCAAACTGAATATTTCTGGGCTGTTTTTCTCTCCCCTGATTCTACTGACTATCCAAACATTTATGACTATCTAACTTCTAAAGTGGAACACATTCTATTCATCTCTCCTTTCGCAAAAATCTCCATCCTAGGAGATTTCAACGTTCACCATCACCAATGGCTCTCCTCTGTTTCCATTGACCAACCTGGTGAACAAGCCTACATCTTTTCTATCCTAAATGACCTAGAGCAGCTAGTCCAGCAACCCAACCCGTATCCCGGATCGCTTCGGAGATCGGCTTAATATTCTTGACTTATTTCTAACCTCTCACCCTTCTGTTTATACTATAAATATTTTCTCTCCTTTGGGCTCCTCCGACCATAAACTAATATCTGTCACCTGTCCTATCTCTCCGGTACGGTCACCCGATCCTCCCAACCGGCGGTGCTTGTGGCACCTTGGCACAGCCGACTGGGAGGCTCTTCGGCAGTACTTCATTGATTTCCCATGGAACGACTTCTGCTTCCGTGGCCCTCGGAGAGTGCTGAACGCATTACCGAGGTTATCCTCTCGGGCATGGAGAAATACATTCCATTTTCTTTCTCGCATTCTAATGCAAAAAATTCTTGGTTTACTCACGCTTGTTCTACTGATGTCCGCAACAAGGAGGAAGCATTCAAACAGTACTGACGGCTTAAAACTCAAGAATCTCATTCTTCCTATGTTTCTGCCCGGAATCAGGCCAAATTGTTTTTCGACTTGCCAAGCACTCTTTCATCAATAATAAATGCACTGAACTATCAAACTCTAGCTCTTCCCTCCCAAGCTGGCATCTAGCCAAAAACCTCTCCAACAATTTGTCTTCCTCGTCTTTCCCTCCCCTTTTCCACTCTGATGGCACAACCATCACATCTTCCTCTGACAAAGCTGAACCTTCTGCTCAACCTTTTGCTAGAAACTCCACTTTGGATGATTCCGGTGCTATTCCTCCTTCTCCACCCTCCTCTCTCCTCCTTATGCCTAATATCCTAATCTCTTCTAAAGATGTACTTTCTACCCTCTCAGGGCTTAATGCTAAGAAGGCGTAAGGTCCAGACGGTGTTCTTCCTGTTGTACTAAAAAACTATGCTTCCGTGCTGACTGCCTGCCTAGTCAAACTCTTTCGTCTCTGTCTCTTCTCTAACATCTTCCCTTCTTGCTGGAAGTTTGCTCTCATTCAACCTGTCCCAAAGAAGGGTGACTCCTCTCAACCCTCCAACTATCGTCCAATTGCTCTTATCTATTGTATCTCTAAAGTTTTTGAAACTATTCTTGCATCCAAATTTCTTAAGCATTTCTCTTCTCATAATCTACTCTCAGATCGCCAGCATGGCTTCCTTAAGAGTCACTCTACTGGTGATCTTCTTTCATATCTTACTAACCCTTGGTCATCCTTTTTTCGGGACTTCGTTGAGACCTTTTCTATTGCACTAGACATATCGAAGGCCTTCGATCGAGTCTGGCACAAATCTTTATTTTCTAAACTACCCTCCTTCGGTTTCTATCCCTCCTTCTGTGCCTTTGTCTCTAATTTCCTTTCCAGACGTTCCATAGCTGCGGTTGTGGACGGCCATCGCTCACTTCCTCATCCTATCAACTCCGGTGTTCCTCAGGGCTCTGTCCTATCTCCGATTCTCTTTCTAATTTACATAAATTATCTTCTCAACTGTACCTCCAGTCCCATCCATTCATATGCAGAGGAATCTGCCTTACACTACTCAATTAGTTTTCCTGAACGCCCCAGCCAGCAGTCCCTCAAACTCAGACGTAATGAAACCATGCAACACTTATATTCTGATCTAACTACTATTTCCAATTGGGGCAGAGAAAACCTTGTTACCTTTAATGCTTCCAAAACCCAATTTCTTCATCTTATTACCCGTTCGAAACCTCCAGAGGAGGTTTCTCAGTGTCTCCTTTTTTTCTGCTCTCACTTGGAAGGACCATATTACCAGTCTTGCTAAGGCAGCCTCCCAGAAGCTGGGTGTGCTAAACCGCCTCAAGTTTTTTTTTACCCCTGCACAGCGTTTTGCTCTGTACAGGGGCACAGTGCATCCTTGTATTGAGTATTGTTCATATGTGTGGAGTGGATCCTCTCACACCGCACTCCTAGACAAAGTAGAAAGGAAAGCCTTCCGTACCATTAACTCCCGTCCTATCACCAATTCTCTGCAATCTTTCACTCTTCGCCGCAATGTTGCATCTCTCTCGCTATTCAATCGCTACTACAATAATCAGTGTTCCTCAGAGCTTTCCCAGTGTATACCACCTCCTCTACGTAGGGTTTGTGGTACCCGTCTATCAACATAATCCCACTCCTACTCTGTGCAACTCTCCAACCCAAGAGTGAAACGCTATTCTCAGTCTTTCTTCTGTTCAACTACTGTGCTCTGGAACTCTCTCCCAGAATCAGTCTTTCCCTCTTCCTATGACTTAAACTGCTTCAAACTCTGTGTGTCCAGGCATTTTGGCTCGAACATCCCTTGATTTTGGCCCTGCCATACTGTCAACTGTAGGGGGAGGCACTCGCTACAGGCAGTATTGTCATTTGTCTCCCTCACTCATATAGAAAAAAAAAAATGCGTTTTCTGTCATGGTTTCCCACAAGGTTTTGGAGGGGGGAGACTAGGGTATTTGGGCCGTGGCGGGGGAGACTTGATTATTTGGGCCGCATAGCATCTCGGGTTTCAGTATATCACATTCCCCGTCCCGAACGAAGTCACGTCCTCGTGGCTGGAGGTTGAACATTTTCTCTGTGAGGGTGACGGAGGTGGGCTGTAGGTGCTGGAGGGTGTGACACCATCGTTTTGTGTGTGGCCCAGGGATGCCATCTCTCCTCATCACAATCAGCATTGATGGTTGTGGCTCCCGGTTCAAACCATGACGGTAACTGAAGTTGGGTGTCGGCGTTTGTTGTTTTACGATGGGGTTGAGTTGAAGGTTTTTTGGGGGGTATAGGAGGGTGAGTTGTGAGGGGAAGGGGAGGGGTTTGGTGAGCTAGGAGGTGGGGGGGAGGGGTGTGTGGTGGCGGGTATCCAGGTTAGCTCGTTATGAGGGTGGATATTCAGGTGAGGTGAAGGTTGATGATTTACATCTTTATTAATTTGCATAACATGCCTATTTCGGAACACGCATGATTCTCCGTTCTAGTCTACCACGGCCTGGTAACAATTTGGGACTTTTATTTTCTTGAAGTGACCTTTAAATTCTGGCGAAAGTTTATTTGTTATAGGCAGATTTGCTATCATTACTTGGTCACCCACTTTGTACGGATTTCTCGTGTTTTGCAAGTCATGGCAGGATTGTAATTGGCTTAATCTTGCTTTTATGTGCGTGACTGGGGGGTGAATGTCAAGGGAGGGGAGGGGGGTTGCATGAGATGGCATAGCGGAAGTAGGTCTGGGCCAACCCCGAAACGTTTTTCGTGCGGGCTGATGCCATCGTCTCGTGGGATTGAATTTAAACCCCGCTGGATCATACACAACTGACTGGGCCAATTTTTCGTATTCCCCGCGATGAGTTTGGTTCTAATCTGGTTATTTAATGATCTGTGACTACTTTCACAGATCGCGTTGCCCTTTGGCCAATATGGGGAAAAATTGTATATGTCATAGCCCATTAATTTAGAGAGGGCGGATCAGATTTGACCCATGAATTCCGGGGCATTGTCCGTATGCAGGGCTCTGGGAAGGTCGAAATTGGGGAACACATGGTTTAACATTGCGTGTGCCACTGTCTTCTTTTACCGGAACTACGATCAGGAATTTTGAGTACGTACCTACAAAGGTCAGCACAAATCGGAACGATTTGAAGGCGGGGAAAGGCCTATTGTGTCGAGGGACAATAGTTGCCATGGCGACGTGCCTGTGATGGTGCCGGAAGGGCTAGGGGTGAGTGTCGTATCCTTACCTCCCGCGCAAGCTAAGCGTGACTCGACTGTTTGTTTGGCGAGGGTGTTAGGGTGGGGGGTCCAATATGTTGCTTTGATTGCTTGCATACATTTGGTGTAGCCAAAGTGAATGCTGTTTCCGTGCTGCAATAACGACAAGGTTGCTTTTGCTTCGTCTGGGGTTAGAGCGATATGGCCGGTACCTGTAAACAAAAAATCTCCTACTCGAGTTGGCAAGGAAAAAACACTGTTGTCCCAGATGGCTATGTGGGCAATGAGGGTGGGGGGGAGGGAGGGAGGGTGCGCTGATGTTTGGGGTGGGGGGCGGTTGTGAGTAAGCGAGAGAGCGCGTCGGCGTTTGTGTGAAGTTTACCCGGCCTGTACGCAATATCAAAATTGAATTCTTAAAATGTCTCTCGCCATCTGATGATGAGGGTGTTGGAGGTGTTGAATTGCCGCAACCATTGTAACGCATGATGATTGGTTATTACTATTGTGAGTTTGGCACCCAGTAAGTATGATTTACAGTGTTGCAGTGCTCATACTAGGCCCAGTCATTCCCTTTTCGTTACGGCATAGTTCACTTCGGATTGCGTAAGCATGCGGCTGGCACACGCTACGATATTTTCATTGTTGTTTGATGTTTGGGCTAGCACTACTCCAATCCCTAATAGAGACACGTCTGTGTATAGGCGGAACGTTTGGCTATAGTCGGGGAACGCCATGATGGGAGCTGAAGTGAGAGCATTTTTTAGAGTGTTGAATGCCTCTAGACAGGCGTCTGTCCATAAGAATTGTTCTTCCTTTGGCGTGAGTTTATGGAGGGGTTTGGCAATGGTTGCGAATCCTTTCAAAAAGTGTCGGTAGTATGAGGCCAGGCCCATAAATGACCGCACTCCCATGACTGTCTGCGGGGGTTGAATTTGGCTGATGGCTGCTCATTTTTCATGGTCTGGCGAAATGTACTGTTTCAAAATGACGTGGCCTAAGTAAGGCACTGATTCCCGGGCGAGAGTACATTTTGACGGCTTTAACTTGAAACCGGCATGTCGGATGGGAGAGAAAACTTGCTTAAGACATTGGCTGTGTTCGTCCCAAGAGTTGGGGAATACAATAGTATCGTCAAGGTACATCAGGCAGGTTTCCCAGGTGAGGCCTTGGAGAACAGAGTCCATTAGGCGAGACAAGGTGGTAGGGCCGTTACAAAGGCCAAACGGTAGCACATTAAATTAAAAATGTCGGCCGCTACTTGTGGAAAAAAAAAAAAATTTGTTCTGGTTTGACGGGGACCTGAAAGTACCCAGCTTGCATAGCTAATGTATACAAAATACAGGAGCCGTGCAACGAGTCTAGGGAGTCATCAATTCGCAGTAAGGGAGAGCTGTCTTTGACGGTGACGTTATTCAGCTGGCGATAATGCACGCAGAACCTCAGGGATCCATCTTATTTATTTACTAGTACCACAGGAGAGGACCAAGGGCTGGTGGAAGGGTCTATCATGCCCACGTCTAGCATTTCCTGTACTTGTTTTTCTTCCTTATGGGTTTTTTATGGCGCAGGGGATGCCTAATGGGCGGCCCCTCGGTGTGGATAGGGTGATTGAGGACGATGGTGTGTCCAATATCATTTTCTGTGAGAAAACATCTTGAAACGATAGTAATACTTTGCGCAACATTTGTTTGTGAATCGGGTAGGTAGGGGGTTATTTGTGACAGGGCGGGGGTGTTGGTGAGGTTAGGGGGGTCTGTGAGAGGGGGGTGCAATGTCATCAATTGTTTCTAGTTCCCCTATCAGTAAACCCTTCATCAAACTGAAGGGGTGGTCTGCAATATTTGCGACTTTCCGACAGTTAATCGAGGGGGGCAGCAAAGCGGAGTAGGCTAGGATAGTGGGGGGGTGATGTGAGAGGAATTGGAAAACAACACAGGTGCGGAGGAGGGGCGGTTGATGGGTACCCATGCTTGGTGGTGCGGGGGTATCAAAATAGCGGCTGAGGTAGTGGCTTGGACAATGAGGTGCGTGGACTGAAGTTGATTATCGAAGCATAGGTGCTAAGGAGAGCTGGAGGGAGGCGAGAGGAGGGTGGAGAGGAGGTGGGTTCGACCTGGAAGATATGGAGGAAGTGGAGGAGATGAGCAAGGTTTTTAAGGAAGAGATCTGTGCAGCATGTGAGGAGGTGTGTGGAGTAAGGAGAAGAGGGATGGGAGTGAAAGGTAAAGCATGGTGGACAGAAGAAGTAAAAAAAGCTGTGGAAGACAAGAAGAAAGCGTATAAAGAGTGGTTGGGTTGAAATTACCTCATAACGGCACCGTACTATTTTTGCCGACTTTACAATTACTTACAATTACAATTTACAATTTATACAATCACATCCGAAGTGCGTCTGATGCGGAAATTCGCCCCCAAATGTTTTTGGGCGCGGCCCGGCCGAGATTCGACCTCGGGCCCGCCACGTGGGAGGTGAGCGCTCTAGTCACTACACCAAGAGAAGTACTCCGCTTGGCAATGATAGCTCAAGCAGATTTGTGCATCTAATTCAGTTACAAACACTTTGCCACAATCCAGGCATTACATCACTTTATCGTCTAGGTAGCGAAGACTCCGAGCGAGCGTAAGCAAGCGAGGCACAAGTCTGAGCATGTTAACTACAGCGAGGCTCTGAGACAACGATCACCAGCGACGTCCCTTATATCCATCACTTGCTGGGTCACACACCACGGCGAGGAGTCAGTGCAGAAACCACGCCATATGCTACCATACCTCCCCAACGAACCGGGGTCACTGGGACATCATCTCTGAGAATTTCTGAGAGCTCTAGTCTTAGCAACTGTTGTAGCCAACCAGTTAAGGCAAGACAGTACACCATGGGGATTTATTTAGCCTATATGTACAGCACCCCAACCAAGCCTCTCAGATATCTCTTTACAGCTGTCACCAGTGAAGGAACCTCGAAACGGCACCGTACTATTTTGCCGAATTTACTATTACTTACAATTACAATTTACAATTTATACAATCACATCCGAACTGCGTCTGATGCGGAAATTCGCCCCCAAATGTTTTTGGGCGCGGCCCGGCCGAGATTCTACCTCGGGCCCGCCACGTGGGAGGCGAGCGCTCTAGCCACTACACCAAGAGAAGTACTCTGCTTGGCATGATAGCTCAAACAGATTTGTGCATCTAATTCAGTTACAGACACTTTGCCACAATCCAGGCATTACAGGGTAGTAGAGGGAATGAAGATTTGGAGAGTCAGAAACGAACGAGGTACGTGGAGAGGAAGAGAGTGGTGAAGAGAGCAGTGAAGGAAAGTAAGAAAAGAGTAGATGAGGAATTTGGAAGGAATCTGAGTGTAAAATGGAGGGAGTGTAACAAACAGTTCTGTAAAGAAGTCAAGAAAATTAGGGAAGGTAGCAAGGCAAACAGTAAGGGTGTGAAAAATAAGAATGGGAGAATGCTAGCCGACAAGCAAGAGAGAGTCTAAAGATAGAGGGAGTACTTCAGCGAGTTGCTAAATGTAAGGAATGAAGCACCAGCAAACATAGTTGGATGGGGTATGGGAGGGAGAAGAGGAGAAGTAGTGGAGGAGGAGGTGGGGATCAGGAGGTCAGAAGTGGGGGAAGCCATGAAAAGAGTGAAGTTGGGGAAAGCACCAGGAACAGATGGAATGTGTGGGGAAATGTTGAGGTATGGTGGTGAGATAGTGATCGAATGGGTATGAAAATTTTTCAAACTAGCATGGGAGAAGGGGAGTGCACCTGATGACTGGAAGACAGGCATAATAGTCCTCCTATATAAGGGTAAAGGGGAAAGAGGAGTGTGTGGTAACCACCGAGGTATATGTCTTCTAAGCGTAGTAGGGAAGGTGTACAGTAGAGTAGTGATTGAGAGAGTAAGAGTGAGAATGAAGAAATGGATAGGTGACCAGCAGGGCGGGTTTAGGAAGGGAAGAGGATGTGTAGATCAGAATTTTACCCTGAATTGTGTTGTGGAGAAATATCTGGAGAAGCAACAAAAGGAGTATGTGGCCTTTATGGACTTGGAGAAGGCCTATGACAGAGGGGATAGAGAAGGTATGTGGAAAGTACTTAGAATATATGGAGTAGATGGCAAGTTGCTGAAAGCAGTGAAGAGCATGTATGAGGGTGCAAAGTCGGCATTACGTGTGGAGAATGAGTAGAGAGAGTTCTTTGACCTGAATGTTGGGTTGAAACAGGGGTGTGTGATGTCCCCATGGTTGTTTACTGTATATATGGATGGAGTCATGAAAGAAATTCAAGGAAGAGCAGTGGATGTTGGTGTATTACTGATAAGGGAGGGAAACGAGTGGAAGCTACCTGTACTGCTGTTTGCTGATGATACAGTTTTGATGAGCGATAATGAATGGGAGTTGCAGGGTCTGGTAAATGAGTTTGGAACAGTGTGCGAAAAACGGAATCTGAAGGTAAATGCGAGGAAGAGCAAGGTTATGGTCTTCGAAAGGGGTGAAGCCACAGAGTGTGAGGTGAAGTTAAATGGTCTGGCTATGGAGAATGTCAGCTCATTTAAGTATCTGGGCAGTGTGTTGAGTTAAGATTGGGACTATGGATGAAGAAATGCTGGAGAGGTTGCGACAGGGGAAGCGGGCTGTAGGAACGTTGAAAGCAATAACAAGAAATAGGGTGGTCAGTATGGAAGTGAAGAAGTTATTGCATGACAGTGTGGTAATCCTGACACCGACTTACGGAAGCGAAGCATGAACGTTCGAGAAGAGACTCAGACCAAGAGTGAGAGCGGTGGAAATGAGTTACTTAAGAAGTGCGTATGGAGTTACATGGAGGGATAGACAGACGAATGAAGAAGTAAGAAGGAGGTGTGGTGTCGAGGTAGATGTGCTGGAAAGTGTGAAAAGGAACACCTTGAGATGGTTCGACCATATGGAACGTATGGAAAGCGAGAGAATGACTAAGAGGGTGTACGAGAGCGAGGTAGAAGGACAGAGAGGGAGAGGTAAAACGAAGGAGGGGTGGAAGGATGGAGTGAGGAAGTATATGAATGAATGCGGTGCTGGTTGGGAGGAGTGGCGTTGACTGACTGGGGACAGAGGTGCATGGGGGCGGTTCGTTCGTGGCCACGCCTTCGGGGATCACGGCATCAGGCAATAGATAGATAGGTGCTGATGTGTGCAGTCGATTTGTGCATTGAGGATTTGAAGCAGATCTAGGCCAAGGTAGCCGTCGTACGCGGTATCGTAGGAGTCTATAATGACAAAGACGTGGTCTTCCGGGAGACTGTGAGGAGGAGTGATCGTAATGGCGTACGTTTCACCTTGAATGTGCAGGGGATGATTCCCGGCACTGACTAATTTCACAGACGAATGTTTCATTGGCCCAAGCTTGTGACTCATGTGTTTATAAAAAGGTGCGTGGAGACAAGACCGGCCGGCGCCCATGTCTACTAGTAAACGGACGGGTGCGGGAGGAGTGCTGGGCGTTTGTGAGGAATTCTGAGGGGGATTTTGGGGAAGTCCCTGATCCGGCTTGGTCGCCGCGACACGTTGTGGGTTCCTGAGGGTGTGTCGGCCACTGTAGGTGGTACCCCTAGCATTTTGTGTCGAGCGGTGTTGGAAGGGTTGGTATTGCTGAGACGATTGGCATGATCTGTCGCGAGCCCGTCAAGTACGGAGGGGACAACTACCTCTGCAGGGTGGAAATTCACAAAGATTGACCGGGGTCATGCGGGGGTTGTATGAGTTATTCCTGGGGGGATGAGGGTATGGTGTGGGGTTGGAAGGGTTTTGGGAAAAATGGTATGATTGCTGGGGATATGTCTGAGCGACCGAGTGAGTGGCAGAAGGCTGAGGGGGGCTGAGGGCCTGAGGAGGTTGTTGCTGAGGGGGAACTGAAGCACTTGCAGAAGGCTGAGGATGTGTGGGTGTGCGGCTGATGACGCAGAGTTGTGTCGTAGAGTTTGGGTACACCGACAAAAGACTCCTGATGGTTTGAAAGTCCTCAGCGGGTGTGATGAGCTCTTGGCAAAATACTGCCTTACGTTATCGGGTACTCCGCGTATGAGGTTATAACAAATCACTATATTTACTTGATCGGCATCAACCCTGGAAAAAGCTACTTGGATTTGCCTGGGAAGCTGCATCATCGTAGCAACAAAATCACCAGTATATGTAACAGCATTTAACTTGTTTAGAGCATTGGCACGACCCAGAAGGGGTTGGCGAGTGGCTGTGATTAGAGCTTTTATTCCGTCCCAGGGCAGCTTGGTGGTGACTATTCCGGAAAGCCGGGCGTAAGTCCTGAGTCCTATTTTGTTTTCTAGACAATTCATGGAAGTGGTGGGGATGACTATCTCCAAGTATGTGCTAATATCCATTGTATTTGGGCAGAAGACCGCAATGGGTAGATTTGATCTTACCTCTGACATAGTGACTGTCCTTGATTTTACGTTAGGAACAGGGCAAAAACTTGGAACTGAACCCCCCTTGATGAGCTCACTAACGACTTCCAGCCTCGCAGAACACTGCTGCCACCAGTAAAATGCCAACTTCGACTAGAGATAGCTGCGTTCTCTTTACCGTCTGTCACAGGTCCTGTTTTGCCGAGGGGGAGGTGTTGAGAGAATACAACAGCCAGGTGCACAAGTTTTATTATTTAAATAGTTGGTTAGTATGTATTTGTGGTGTTATTTATACAAGAATAATGCAATAAAGAACATCAATCATAAATCTTGAAAGCAATAGCACAGTAATAAAATTAATAGATACACAAGGATACACACAATGATATAGATAATTAGCACATACTCAGAAGACGTAATAATGGAAGTGACTCGTAGTTATACTCAGTGTGTGGGGGAATCCCTAGCTGAGATTTAGTGTAGGTGTAGGTGTGGCAGAGCTCTTCCCTATAGTTACGCAGCAGTCTGACAACCTAGAGGTTAGACAAACATATAACATGGTAACTATAGTTGAATAATAAACGTTAACAATAGCGGGTGCGGATTTC
>JBAKBP010018470.1:0-46667 GCA_037953745.1 Lithodes maja | reverse complement strand
ATATATTCTGACATACGGAGCCCTGTATGTTAATTTAAGAGTTAGAATTAGAGTTGAAGGAGTGTCAAACTACCCAAGCGGCGAAGCAGACTAGCGAGCGAACCAGCGAGTGGGAAACCAGCTCGACCGCATACCAGCAAACAAGCCTTCACACCTGCGTGCGTCATAGGGGACCCTGCAAACTACTTCGATGACCCGACGCTATGACGTATGATCGACGCCAGGAGCCCCCATTGGACCACGCACCTGCTATGCAACTCGAGGAGCTATGATAGGGGCGCGCACCATCACTCGCCTCCTGATTCGTTCCTACACCATCATTGTTTAGTATATAAGACCCGAGTAGTAGGCATTCAAATCAGTCTCATTTGGAGTGGGGAAGGTGAACTTGCAGCTGGAGGAAGACGGGGTGAAGTATTATAATGGGATTGTGACTGTCAGTCAGATTATATAAGTGTGTGTTAAGTGTGTTCGGTGTAAACACTTACGTTATGTTGGTTAGTGAGATATGTGATTGCGAATTAACGTTAACGCTACTATTATGTACTTAACTATTTTAGTTGACTAACTTGTGGACTAAAGCAACTCTTTAAGTAATTGGGTTATGATGAAAGTAATACTATTGTTTTATATTAATACTTACGAGTTCTTTCATTTTCTTTTAATTAAGCTTACATTGCTTAACGGTGCTTAGTACGGTGATGCTATTGTCTCATATTAGTAATATCGCCTTAGACTAACATGGCTGTGTTAATATTACTTCTAGTGATTTCCTAAGCTGAAGAAAATTCTTTTAGCTTCAAAATATTATTTTGCTTTTCATATTATTTGAGTGAGACCTGAATCGAATCTATGAAGCGATCCTGTAACTTAATTTACTCATAATCAAACCTCAATGTTACGTGGTTAAGAAATACATTTAACTAATTATTAAATATATATCTAACTTTTTATGTGACTTTGATATTAATCCTGATGATAATAATAATATAATACTATTAACGTAAGACAAGAACCAAGAATAATTACATTAAATATAAATAAAAGGACATTAAGAAAACTAGCTATTCATTTAAAAAAGGGTAAGAGACAGAAATATTCTTACTTTAATATTTATCTTTCAAGACTTTTTATAGAATTAATAGTCCTTCTTTAGCTATAACTTATTCGGTTCATAACCATAGCATACTAAGCTTCGGTTAAATAATAATTCTTTATAAATACTACATGACTTTAATTAGTTTCAGTATTTTTCATAATTAAAGAGTATCAGTCAATAAAGGATACTAAGTCCTAAGATCCAAAAGGAAAGGAAGCAACAACAGGAAATAATTTTATTAGATTTTACTTTTGTTTTGCCTTCAGCTGACTGATACCTTAATATATATCTCTGTGCTATCTAGATTCATCAAGTTAACCACTTGAGGATCAAGATACGTAACAGAAGAGTGGCGACCTCGCCAGGATTCGTTTCATACAGTTTCACTCAGTTTCATTACCGTTTCACTACTTAAAAATCAAATATTAATCATGCCTCATCTAATTAATGACGAAGATGCTCAAGTTTTCATAGAATCAGAACCCACAGCCTCTGATATTGACTGTCTGTCAAAATCCGAACTGAAAGTGCTTGCCTCACATCTCCAATTAACTGTCTCAAACATGTCCAAAGTAGAGGTGGCTCAGACCATAAAAACCCACCTGTTTCCTGTAGAAGGCGGGGAGGGTGACGTAGCAGTTGGTGGGATCCCGAGTAATCCTAGCCAACTTGATGAACAATTGCCACCTGGTTTGACCGGTGATCAAGTACTGGAACTAGCCAGACTAAAAATAGAAGAAGCCAGAATAAAAGCAAATACCGAAGAAGCCAGAATAAAAGCCAGAGCAACGACCGAACAATATGAATATCAATATCGTACGGCTCAACTAAATGTCAATACAAATGCTCCCGTAATTGCTCCCCCTCTGGGATTGACTATGACTAGTGTCATTCCACCTTTCACTGACGATAATGTGCAGGATTTCTTTGTTTTGTTTGAGGAAGTTGCTGGAGGTATGAAGTGGACAAGAGATCAATGGCCTTTTATGTTACAAACCGTTTTGACAGGGCAGGCTCGAGCCACGTATTTGTCAGAAGTTAGGCAGGATTATGACAATCTCAAAGAAGCTATCCTAAAAACCTATCAATTGCAGCCTGAGGCTTACAGGCAATCTTTCCGTAAAAACCAGAAGAAAGTAGAAGAAACCCATAAGGTATTTGCCAGGACCATGACTAAAACTTTCAATCATTGGGTCGAGAGTAAGAAAGTCACAAGCTACAACGATCTGAAGGAGTTGGTCCTGTTAGAAAATTTCCTATGGAAAATTGATTCTTCTGTATCCTATCATTTAAAGGGGAAAAAGGTAGATTGTCTTGCCGACGCCGCTGACATGGCTGACACATACGTGCTCAACAACAAATTTCGTGGAAAGAAGCCCTACGATAATTCTAGTTCTAATTTTAAGTATCCCAATCACAAATCTGACAGATCCAGTCACAAGCCTATAACGTCTTCCCCAGCTAGCCAAAATAGAATTATTGTTCCCCCAACTAAAAATGCGACTCAGGGCAATGGTAACAGAGGTGGGCCCCAAAGTAATAGTAATGCTCAAAGAGGGAACGTTCCCGTATCCCCTAAAGTATGTACTTTTTGTGGTCAGAGAGGCCACCTAGCTTATCAGTGCTGGGCCAAGGAGAGAACCGAGAGATCGGGGCAAACAGTTGCCGCCGTATCTCAAACTCCATATGTGCCTGTAATGCAGGACTCCCGACAGAAGGAGTACCTAGCAGCTAACGTAAATCATCTAGACAGGGGGGTAGTAGCATGTGTGGTGCAACCCACTAGAGTTAAGCCAATAATAATTTCACCATCAGTGCAGGACAGTTACCGTCCCTTTATTTCATCTGGCAACGTGAGATTAAATGGTTGTATGCATGAGGTAAACATTCTGAGAGACACAGGTTCTACTAGCACCCTCATGGTGAATCCTTACACTGAGTGCCCATCTGGCGAACCAGTTGTAATGAGAGGTGCTGGAGGCCAATTTTATGCACACTTGGTAAAAGGCGAAATTGAATGTGAGTTACTACAGGGTGAGGCCACCATAGCTTTGTGTAGGTCCCAAGATATCCCTGTGCCTGGGGTAACACTCCTTTTGGGGAATGATGTAGCAGGTGAGAAGGTCCGGCCAGACCCCATTTTGTCACTTTCCCCTGTTAACGAGCCACTAACCGGTGAGCTCGAAAAGGAGATGCCAACAGTTTTCCCTGTGTGTGCTGTCACACGTTTAATGTCTCAAGTAGCAGTTCCCTCAGACAGAAATGTACCGAATGTAAGAGTTGATGAAAGGGATGGTGAGAGTGTGAATGACGCTCCAACTGTGCCTGATGATGTGACTGAGGTGGATTTATCTGACACCTTTATGGCTCATCTTGACCCTAACGATGACCATGAAACCCCTCCAAATTGTCCTAGTGGCCTGGTAGAGCTACAGAGAGATGATAGTGAATGCAAGGAGTTAGCTGCCAGGTCCGTGAGTGAAGAGGAATGTGAGAAGGAGGGTGGTGAATGTTTCTACCTCAAAGGAGGAGTATTGTGGCGTAGATGGAGACCGCCACACAGACCAATCGATGACGGGGCCTGGGACGTCCATCAAGTAGTAGTCCCCAAACCTTGTCGTAGAGATATCTTGGAAATGGCACATTGTATACCATTGGCAGGACACCTAGGTGTGAGAAAAACTCTAGACAGAATCAGAGCCCACTTTTACTGGCCAGGAGTGCGTGCAGATGTAGTGGAGTTTTGTAGAGTGTGTCACACTTGCCAGATGACAGGAAAACTCAATCAGAAGATGCCTGTACATCCTCTGGTGCCCTTGCCCGTTTTCGAGAATCCTTTTACTCGGGTGGTAGTGGACATTGTAGGCCCATTGCCTAAGACTTCCCAAGGTAACATTTATTTATTAACTATCATGGACATGGCAACTCGCTACCCAGAGGCTACCCTTAAGGACTACCTCTGCTCCAACTGTCATTAAGGAACTGCTCAAATTCTTCACCAAAATGCGTTTCCCCCATGAGGTGCAAAGTGATCAAGGAACTAATTTTACCTCTAACATTTTTCAGCAGTCCCTGAAGGAGTTGGGTATCGAGCATGTTAAGTCTAGCACCTACCACCCAGAGAGTCAAGGGGTTCTCGAACGATATCATCAGACATTAAAGGGAATGTTACGTAAGTATTGTACAGAGACCGGAGTTGAGTGGGATAAGGGGGTACCTTTTCTTTTATTTGCTACTCGTGAGGTTCCAACTGAATCCCTGGGTTTTTCCCCTAATGAGCTAGTTTTCGGTCACCAGGTAAGAGGTCCTTTGCAACTATTGCAGGATAGCCTAGTTGGCCAGGAGGGGAAGCAAAACCTCCTCAAGTATGTTTCAGATTTCAAAACCCGGCTGGGATCCTCATGTGAGTTTGCCGCTCAAAACTTGACAGTGGCTAAAAGCTCCATGAAGACCTGGTTTGACAGAAAAGCCCGTGAGAGGGAGTTTCAGCCCGGTGATGAGGTTTTGGTCCTGCTCCCCCTTTTTGGCCAACCTTTATCTGCCAAGTTCAGTGGCCCATATAAGATCATTCGGAGGGTGAGCATTACCGATTATCTAGTAACTACCCCAGACAGGAGAAAGCCCACGCAAGTATTCCATATAAATATGTAGAAACCCTACCATAGGTCCCCTGATTCCTCTCCTCCAGATTCTCCCACTGTGGCAGTGAATGTCAGGACCTGTGGGCAGCCTGGTGCGGACAAAGTCTTCAGTTCTCTTACTGACCCGCAACAGACTGTTCCAGAGCCTGAAGGTATCCATGCAGACTTTGACTTGTCATGTAGCCTATCCAACTTTCAGTATAATTCAGTAGCTTGGGGGGAATTACCATCTAAACTATGTCATCTTCCCTCTGATCAAGCGAACCAACTAATCTCTGTTTTTCTCAGTCTCCCAGTGTGTTCCGTGATACTCCAGGGCTCACTTCTTTGGCCGTGCACGACATCGACGTAGGGGATGCAACTCCCATTAAACTATCCCCCTACCGTGTCTCACCACAACGCAGGAGTATACTGCAGGTCGAGCTTGACTTCATGTTTTCAAACCAGCTGATCACAAGGGCCTTAAGCCAGTGGAGTAGTCCGGTCATATTTGTGCCAAAGCCAGACGGGAGCCATAGGTTATGTATGGACTATAGGCAAGTTAATGCTGTCACAAGGAACGATACCTACCCACTGCCACGGATCAAAGATTGCATTTACCAGGTTGGCCTCATACAGCAGTAAGTTTAATTTAATGAGAGGATTTTGGAAATTAGCTCTCCCTTGTAGAGAGGTAAATATCATGTTTTAGTAGTGCGCTTTCAAGCCTTCAGCTGTGAGATGCCTTGCAGTTCGAATAGCGCTCCAGCTACGTTCCGGCTATGTTCTGATGTGGTACCTGGAGACGTTGCCTACTTTGGGTGATATCCTTATTATATCCTCATTATAATCTTGCTGTTGCCAATCTGGTGGTGAATCTATTTATGTATTATGTTTAATATTATGTACTATACTCCTTAAACTCTTTTCTAGGGGGGAGGTCTGACATACGGAGCCCTGTATGTTAATTTAAGAGTTAGAATTAGAGTTGAAGGAGTGTCAAACTACCCAACCGGCGAAGCAGACTAGCGAGCGAACCAGCGAGTGGGAAACCAGCTCGACCTCATACCAGCAAACAAGCCTTCACACCTGCATGCATCATAGGGGACCCTGCAAACTACTTCGATGACCCGACGCTATGACGTATGATCGACGCCAGGAGCCCCCATTGGACCACGCACCTGCTATGCAACTCGAGGAGCTATGATAGGGGCGCGCACCATCACTCGCCTCCTGATTCGTTCCTACACCATCATTGTTTAGTATATAAGACCCGAGTAGTGGGCATTCAAATCAGTCTCATTTGGAGTTGGGGAAGGTGAACGTGCAGCTGGAGGAAGACGGGGTGAAGTATTGTAATGGGATTGTGACTGTCAGTCAGATTATATAAGTGTGTGTTAAGTGTGTTCCGTGTAAACACTTACGTTATGTTGGTTAGTGAGATATGTGATTGCGAATTAACGTTAATGCTACTATTATGTACTTAACTATTTTAGTTGACTAACTTGTGGACTAAAGCAACTCTTTAAGTAATTGGGTTATGATGAAAGTAATACTATTGTTTTATATTAATACTTACGAGTTCTTTCATTTTCTTTTATTTAAGCTTACATTGCTTAACGGTGCTTAGTACAGTGATGCTATTGTCTCATATTAGTAATATCGCCTTAGACTAACATGGCTGTTAATATTACTTCTAGTGATTTCCTAAGCTGAAGAAAATTCTTTTAGCTTCAAAATATTATTTTGCTTTTCATATTATTTGAGTGAGACCTGAATCGAATCTATGAAGCGATCCTGTAACTTAATTTACTCATAAATCAAACCTCAATGTTACGTGGTTAAGAAATACATTTAACTAATTATTAAATATATATATCTAACTTTATTTGTGAGTTTGATATTAATCCTGATGATAATAATAATATAATACTATTAACGTAAGACAAGAACCAAGAATAATTACATTAAATATAAATAAAAGGACATTAAGAAAAGTAGCTATTCATTTAAAAAAAGGGGTAAGAGACAGAAATATTCTTACTTTAATATTTATCTTTCAAAACTTTTTATAGAATTAATAGTCCTTCTTTAGCTGACTGATACCTTAATATATATCTCTGTGCTATCTAGATTCATCAAGTTAACCACTTGAGGATCAAGATACGTAACAATATATATATATATATATTATTGTGTATTGTGTAATAACCCCGTTTTCCTCAACATAAAACCATTTTCTTTCGGACGGATCCAATCCGACACTATATTTAATCAGATGTCATAACAATCATAATTGAAGTTATCCCTTAGATTTTCAGATTCTTTAATGCCGAGCACTGCAAACTGATTGCAAATTTAAATATAATAACCATTTGCACTTAAATCAGTTAAGGTAAGCATCATGTTGACCTAATTTTGAAGCATACATGAACTATATATTTTTTTCTTTGAGGTAGAGTGGTCAGAAACTTCAACAGAAAGTGTGTAGGTGCGTGATATCCTTACAACAAATATCACTAAAGACAATAGGTTTAATATTTGTGAGGTTGTGAGTTTGATCAAGTAACACAAATTCCTTGGCCACCCACTGGTAAGCTCTGCATCCTTTTCTAGATGGAAATTTGCATTAGCAGTAAGGGTTCTTGGTAGAGTGCATATTTCGTAAATCTGTATTGAATAACGAAATTATAAACGTTATGATCTAATTATTACAGTATGTATACCTTATGTTAGTGGGGAATCTTTATGTAACAAATAATATTTTGATAAACAGTCGTACTCAAAAGCCTCTCCATTCCGCAAGATGCAGAAAAACCAGAAGTTTAGTTGATTTCCCAATTTAATAACTGGCATATATGAATGTTGAATTAGATTCACTTATTGCCATGTTTGCTGAAATTATTTGGGTAAAAATGTGAAATATATTGGCATACTCTCATGAGAAATGTAATCATATAGTTGTATTACACTGGAAATGATGACTGTAAAGTTTTATACCTACTATGTTCATGTATACAATGCCACATACTTGTCAATATAATTAAAAAAACAAAATCAGGGTTTCTAGGCCTGGTCTCTGGGTCGACAATGAAATATATATTATGATAACCAAATGTGTAAAGTACAGCATAAGAGATAATAGGACGGTGGACTATGAATATATTTGTGTTGGTGTTATGCATAAAGTACATAGTATTATTGAAAATTATTGTTTAATGCATTCAATGTGATCAATATGTTGTGTATAGGCCTAATTGTGGTATAATTATTTTACAGATATGAACAAAGTTATTATCAGCGATCACAACAATGGTTTCAACACCAAGATGTCCACTTTGGAGTCAATCAGGAACACGATTAAAAAATCAGTAAGTTAACTTGTTTTTCATAAATCGTGATTTACAGTATACACACCACATATGCCAGAAGAAAGCTAAGGCTAAATGGCTTAAGAAACATGTAAGAGGAGAATTACATGGATGTAGTTTATCATCAGCGAAAGTACTGATGCAGGAAGCACAAGCGCCGCTGGTTAATACGTGAAGTATATTATTAGGCTTGGGGTGGATCACCTTGCACATTTGGGGTTCAACCAAGATGACGATCAGCTTGAAAATATAAATCACAACCCAATATGGAATATTCACCATTGTTCTTGGTGAACTTTCAAGTCACTTTCCAGAAAATAATCAACTTGCACTGTGTTTTACTTCAGGTTGTTACTAATACAAAGCTTAATTTCCTGTTCTAGCTGCACTTCCTCTGAATCCTATTAGTATGTGAACGTTATATTTGGGTAAATAATGATGGATGCTTCTTGATATACAGTGAGTTCTGAAAGTGAATATTCAATACTGCTAAATTGAATTCATAATCAGTATTTTACTCCTTTCCGTTTGCATAAAGACAAACCAGAGGTCAATGAACTTCTCTAACTGTTGGCATAATATGGCTTATCTCGGTAATAATAATATTGCTTGGTTTTCTGTGCTTTAGTAATGTCTGCCAGACGGTGAGAAGTGGTCGTAAAATAAACGCACTACTTTATTTACGGTTTTGATAGTCAAATAGAAATTACTGGATGTTGTTATCGTATAATTATCATATCTATTACTGGATGTTGTTATCATATATCATATCTATTACTGGATGTTGTTATCGTATATCATATCTATTACTGGATGTTGTTATCGTATATCATATCTATTACTGGATGTTGTTATCGTATATCATATCTATTACTGGATGTTGTTATCGTATAATTATCATATCTATTCAAATAAGTGCATGTTTCGATCTTGTATTTCTGCATCGAAGACGGAGGGCTATGAATGATGAAGTTTCTTTTATTTAGTTATTGTTGATCTACTATATTTGCTTGCTTTAATTTGTTTATTTTCTGCTTCATGGCGATAATTTGAAAGGGCCTGTGCATAACGTAATTCATAATTTGTCAGTGTTGTGGTTTTGCTACTGTAATCCAATTTGGCGTGCATAAAACAATATGGCATATTGGTTACAGATAATTTTTATACTCTACATTGCTGTGTGTGCCGTAAGAAGAAGAAAGAAAATATAAACATATTTGTTTAAACATACAGATTAAAATAATGTCAGTAGTTGGTAGTGCTCTGCTTGGAACTAATCCATGCTTTAATTCATACTATGATATAATTAATTCGGCAAACTGTATATGCAAATTATATAATACACATGTTCAATTACAGACTTGTGATGACGCCTTTTATGTGCTTGATGTTGATGACATCGTGGAGAAGATATCATTATGGCGACAGTTATTACCCAGAGTTGATATCTACTATGGTCAGTTGATTTATGTATTATTTGGTTTAAGATTATGCATTGATGATATATGCTGTATTCATTTCCGTATGCATCGAAACCATATATAAACAAACCAACCTATTGTACATACAAGATGGTGTCAGTATACACATTAAACGCCAGTTGGTGATGATATTATATACAAGTAATAATATAAATACAATGTTTTATGAATTTGGAACAATAGTCTCATTGCTAATAACCAACATGGATTGAAATCAAACATCATCCTTATCTTAGTTCAACAAACTTAATAATAGTGCAAAATAAATCTTGGTATACTCACGCTTGTTCTACTGCTGTCCTCAATATGGGTGAAGCATTCTAACAGTACCGTCGCCTTCAAACTCAAGGATCTTGTACTGTTTATGTTTCTGCCAGTTTGTACTTCCTCATCTTTCCCTCCTCTTTTCCACTTTGACGGCACCCTCACAAAGCTGATCTCTTCGTTCAAACTTTTGCTAAAAACTCCACCTTGGATGATTCCGGTGCAATTCCTCCCTCTCTTTTACTTATGCCAAATATCATAATCTTTTATAAGGAAATACGTAAAGTACAGTAACTTCTGTCCTCTCTGGATTACATACTAAGAAGGCTTACAGACCGAATGATGTTCCTACTGTTGTACTAAAAAACTGTTGGTGACTCCCTGCCTAGTCTTGTTACTATTATTATTATTATTATTATTATTATTATTATTATTATTATTATTATTTGCAGTAGGACAGCTATGTGATAAATATTTATAAAAACATAAAGAGATATTTGTTTTGTTTTTATGGATTTGGAAAAAGCTTATGATCGTGTGGATCGAGAAGCGATGTGGAAGGTGCTAAGTATTTATGAAATTGAACAATACTTTGTTGAGAGCAGTCAAGAGTTCTTATAAAGAGAGCTGAGCGTGTGTTATTGTAGGAAATTAATGTACAAAATGTATTGTCACAGTGGTTGTTATTAATGAATATATGGATGGTGTTGTGAGTGAGGAAAACAAATGAAAACTATGGGTAGAGGATTGAGTGTATTGGAAAGAATTGTGGAGATTGGGAATTGAATCAGTTTAGATAGTTGTGTTGAATGTGTGAACAGCATTGTTGATGTTAGTGATGGGTGTGCTGTTTAGGGTTTCAAAGTGTTGTTTTGTCTCATTTGTGTAAGCTTCCCAGTTGGTTCTTTTATAGTTAGTGTATGTGTATCGGTGGCCAGCTGGGGTGAGTCTGGTTTTGGTGGTGATAATGATCGGGAGGTTGTCGGAACCCAAGGCTCCTACAACCTTCCAGGATGTTGTGGGGGCGAGTTCTGGGGAGCAGAAGGTGATATCTGGAGATGATGGGCGCCAGTTGGACTAGAATAGATAATAGTCCGTCAGGCGCCTGATCCGGGGAGCCGGGGTTTATGAAGAGTCATGCCTGGATGTGAGGTGGGCGAGTAATGTGGTATGGCTCCGCTGTGTGTCTGCCTGCTGAGACCGGAACCTCTCCAAGAGGTATGGGACCTGGAATTTTTTTTCTGGAGAACCCCAAATGGGCCTGGTTCTCTTGGTCTTCTCCTGGGCGATCTAGATGTGGTTGTATTGTGTTGTGTTGTCCCTGTTCGGGCTCTGTCTTGAGTCAGCCACCCCCAGCTATGAGGTATGTGCCTGAGTATATACATACTCGTACATACATACAATATTATTATCATTATTATTATTAGGGGTTCGACCCCTAGCGGGGAACCCCTATTGTAATCGTTAAATCTTATTCTTCCAAATTGTTTTTGTACACCCGTTTATGCGCAATAACTCTGGAACCGCTTGTTGGATCGGGACCAACTTTCACACAAGGTGTGCTTTTGTGTTGGGCAACTTTTGATATGTTAAACATCCAAGAAGGCGGCCAAACAGGTCTTTGGCAGCCAGTTTCCCGAAATTTTTCAAACGTAAATACGTAAATACCGTCTCTCCCACTCATAGGAAATTATTGGGGTTTCGTAAAGGTTTTGCTTTGCACATGGGTTTTTTTCGGCCATCTTGAAAAAAACTTGAATTACACTTAAAAATATATATATCTTGAAAACTACAAGGATGATCAAAGTCATTATTATGTAGTGGGGTGAGGCTAGCAATCCCGAAAATTTTGGTACCAACATAATAGAAATTGGTGGAATAGTTTGGCCGCAGCATCGAAAACTTTGTATTCTGAAATTAGTTTACAATCGTACTCTGTTCCCACACAACGATTTTAATCTTCAGTCTTGGCTTCCCCGAATCCCCCAGTTTTGCTTAATAATCCTTAGGCTCATCATTTAGATCCATGCATGTTTTTTAAATTTAAGAATCTCAAAACAGTTTGAGTACCTACGAATTCCACCAATTATTGAACCAACCTACCTACAGTATACTGTACATATCTACCCTGCCAAATAATAATAATAATTCAAATTTATTTTTGGTGAATAGCAGAGTATTGGCTAAGGTTTTTAGTAATTCCTTACTTTGCCAAATGCTTACTTTAATAACAATTATCTGGACCTTCAAAGTTTTGACAACTGCCTGTGTGACTCATATATTAACCCTCCTCCCTCAACCCTAAGTCAAATGTTACCACAAAATACCGCTAGATCCGTTCTGAAAAGTCGCTAGCATGTTGCCTACATAGTCAAAACATGCTAGAATAATGCCGCAATCTTTAAAGAGTTTGGTTTGTTTGTTTTGCAAATGTTACAATGTAATATGACTAGAATGTCTCAAATTTTCACATTATCCCTAGTAAATGTCGCTAGATATAAACAAATAGCTATTATATTGAAGTAAATACCTCTACATCTTGCGATAATGTTTCGGTATAACTTGCATTACTACAAAGTCATCCACCTCCTCCCCCTCCCAAGACAGTCACACATGTCCCTCCCTCTCCTCGCCGAATAATTATGGTCTGAAGTTTGTATTTGCTTATATTATCCTGTGTATAATTGTAAACCTTCCACGTGTATCTATTAAGTAATGCCATCTAACAGGATTCATGATTTAAATACAAGGATAGATATTAATCGGAAGTAATGATTTGTCTTCCGAAAGCTGACATATAATTTATGCGCAAATTGTAAGTTATATATGCACCAGTAACAGAACCAAGGGCAGGGAAATGAGGCGTGATATCGCGGCACCCATGGGTTAGGGACAAGGGAAGGAGGTATAAGGGGGTGGAACCAATAAGAGGGAAGGGAGGGCTGAAAATAAATATTGGGTATACAGTATATTGTGTTTTGAGTACTTTTATGCTTTCTAATGTATATGACCAATATAGGCGACTCATCTGAATATTACACAATAAATAAGCCTCACATAGACAATCAACGCGATAAATATGCAAACATTATGGAGAGATTGAAGGAAAGAGTCATGTGATGGCACCTAAGGAGTAGGGAGGAGCATGGGGAGGAGGGAGGGAAGTATAGAAGGGCCCCGATATACGAGATACATACCTTTATATCGCGCATATTGATCACTGTCATGCTATTATCTATTCATGCAGAAGTAGCAGGAGACCTATGTGAAGAGTGAACACTAATAACTAGGCCATAAACAGTAAACACGGGAGATGTGGTGGAGTAGTCTTGCCACAGGACTGGTAATCCAATGAACCCGGGTTCAATTCACGATATGTCAATGGGAAGATATTATTGGGATGGAATTTGTGCTGTACCTAGTATCAGTGCATTACCACAAAGCCCACCGAAATGCCAAATAAATACCCTCATTGTTCCCTGATTAAATAGCACTGTACGCATATTCCCATATTCAAAATATGCAGCAGGGGGACAATGCCTAGTGAGTTCATTGCTCAATAGGTGGCATTCTGAGAGTGAGGGTCAGAATCTAGGAGGTAAGACAGTGAAGCACTGGAGCGAGGCAGCTTCAGAGATGGGGCTGCTTCGAGCCATGAATGAGCAGCTAAGCCCCATGCATCCGGCGAAGGCAAGATGCCAGGGGTTGGTTGCAGGTAAAAAGTGCTTCACATGTCTCACCCCCTAGACTGGAACGAGACGTCATAAGTTTCACCATTCAATGCATAATGGTTGAATGTACAGGCTCTCAGCCTATGCCCGAGAGGGCATATAGAAATATAGAAATATGGAATATAGAAACAAATAAAATTAATAAAATATAATAATCTATTTTCTATTAATTTCACTACACCACCAAATACCTCCAATGAAATTAATGAAAGCATATGATTTAAATAATAGGGTAGATAAGGGGATGGAATACGAGAGACAAGGAGGGAGTGAGATGTGTTGTGAAGAGCTGGACAGTCCAGTGGCGCGGTAATTTCGTCCTTATCGACTGACTCGTGACATAGGGAAAGGGATATGGTGGTGGTCTACATGGAGAGTCTCTCTCTCTCTCTCTCACTCACTGTCGCTCACTCTCACTCTCTCTTTCACAAATGAGAACATGAGAACATATGAAAACGGGAGTCTGCAGAGAGCCGAACGGCCCACAAACGGCAGATCCCTTTTACAACCAACCCATCTCGTCCTATCTTAATTTTTGTTGAAGCTCTATTGTTCTTGATCCCACTATTGCACTCGGTAGCCTATTCCACATACAGTATATACAACTCTGTTACCAAATGAATAGAGGCAGATCCCTTACACAGCCAATCTTTTTCTCGCTCTTTTTTGTTTGTACACCGGTACAAATGAGGCACATCGCTTACACATGCAACTAAGATGAAAATGGGAGTCTGCTGAGCCAAGTGGCCCACACAAGGCAGATCCATTTCACACCCAACCCATCTCATAAACTCACTCTCTCTCATTTATCGCTGTCTTCCTTAATATTACATCCTAGTCTCTCTCTCTCTCCATGCTTTATCTCTTTCTCTCTTTCACATAAATGAGAACATAGGAAAATGGGAGTCTGCAAAGAGCTGATTGACCCACATAGCAGATCCCTTTCACAGCCAACCCATCCCACTCTCCCTCTCTCTCATTTATCGCTGTCTTCCTAACGTTTACAGCATCCTATTCTCTCTCTCACAAATGAGAACATAGGAAAAATAAGAAAACGGGACTCTGCAGAGACAATTGGCCCACATAACGCAGATCCCTTTCACACCCAACCCATCTCGTCCTATGAAGCTCTATTGTTCTTGATCCCATTATAGCACTCGATAGCCTATTTCACATATCTATAACTGTTACTAACCAGAGGCAGATCCCTTACACAGCCAATCTCTCCCTCTCTCGTTCTTGTTTGTTTGCACACAAGAAAGGGACCTCCCTCTATTTAGGTTTACCCTCGAAATCCTGAAAATGCCATTAAGTGTTTACTCAACATCCCTTCATAAGCCAGTGAAATGTTATTGATGTAAACCCATTGGAAATGTTGTTTTAATGTTTTCTAAAATTGTTCTGTATTTCTAAAAGTTTTATATAGCAAACTTTGAAATTGACAGGCCCAGCAACTACTGGTTGAACGAGGATCGTACATAGATAAATGGAAAGAGCATAACATGTTTTACAACCTCCCAAAAGCTTTATCTTCTACTCTGCCGTTTTCGTGCGTAAAATATTGTTAAGAAAAAAGAAAAATTAGAAAGGTTCACCTAATTACCTTACACTTTCACAGATTTTTCTCAAACAATTATTTGGCAACTTTGAGATCTATCTAGTCTGTTATTATTGGGCCTCCAGGAATATTTTATAATATTTATTACACCATTGTAAAGTGCATAGGAAACTCTACAATATCTGTAAATTTGATTTACTCTAGTCAACTTTTTTTCGTTTACAGCATGCCGTCAAAGTCGTATAATTCTAATAAATAAATTCACCTTAATTCATATCACCTAAATCCAAAAATAATCTAAAATATAAAACAGTTATTTACAATAACTACAGAAACATCTTTTGTGAGTTGTTTGATCACTTAAAACAGGTGCAACAGGGGTTTCTGTAGAAGATGCGGTTTAGTAGTGCTATGGTTTTCATCCTTTTGTTTTACCTAAATTGAGAAGAAAAAAACTTGACCTAGTTTCATAGTCATATATACATATGCCATATTGCATTTAACCCCTTCTGTACCGCTATGTCTTTTTTATTTTATTCTAGCTATATATGGATAATTTTGAGCAGAATAAGAAGGATCTGTGGTTGTATAAAGGGTTAATTGAGATAGTTCAAAGCCTGTTAATTGCTGGAGGCCCTTATTAAACTGAATAAAATCGTGTAATAGTAGCTAGAAGAAAATATAAACACGTCGCCGGTACAGAAGGGGTTAAATTGAAAGTACGATCTGGAAGTTGGATAATAGGGCGGTCCCCTTAAATGATCTTTTGATATCTGTGACACAGCTATTGTATCCAACACAATACCCTGCTTGCAAAACCACTCGAACCCCAGACAAGGTTGCTTGCAACTTTAATTATTATTATTATTATTATTATTATTATTATTATTATTATAAATATTATTATTAATATTATTATTATTATATTTAGTAGTATTAGTATCTACCTGTTGCGTTCTTTTGTTAGCCTATAATAATGTGTGTATATGTGCTTAATGTTTACTGCATGCCTACCCCCCCCAAAAAAAAAAAAAACACATAAATAAAAATAAAACACACACAAACTGCTATAATTGTTTCTGCAAATGTCTATTGTTAAAGATTATAAATATTCATGTTGAAAATGTTCTGTTACAGCTGTGAAATGCAACCATCATCCCACAGCTATCAATCTGTTGACTGATCTAGGGCTCAGTTTTGACTGTGCATCAAAGGTAAGATATTCTGAATTGCTTTTATCCCTCTCAGTATGGTCATGCTCGTGTCTATATGTTTGGTCATTAACATTTGCATGAAACCTAAGCAGCATCTGTTTATATCAAATAGATAATTGATATTGGGTTTACCCTTATGTCCATATTGGCTCTTCTCAACTGAATACAATAGGCTTTAAAGAAGCCTTCCTTCTAAAGTGGTTACACTGTTCTAAGTCATCTAACATTGACATTTTGCAAGATAATAGTATGGCTATTGCTATGGAATAGTAAACAGCTATATATGCAGAGAGAGAAATACACATAACGAAATCAGCTGTATTGTTGTGCAAAACTTATTATCAAGCACAAGGCACATTTATTAGGCTTCCTTGTTTTGCATACATACATACATACATTTTTTTTAAGACTGAGTGTTCCACACATACGTGCAGTTTTAGTCTCTTGTCCTAATGGCGGCATTCCAGGCAACCCTGTTAAGGGCTGCTTCACTTGTCAAGTTCTTGGTCTTGAGATCGGCACGTATAGTCTGATCCCAGGTCTCCTCGGTCCACTCCTTGGTGCAGCTCCCTCCACAATCACAGACCTGCATTATTTCACCCAATTTTGTTCATCCATTCTCTCCACATATCCATACCATCCCAGTCTACTTGTACGCATCATCTCGCTAATACTCTGTATACCTAAACGTCTCCTCAGCTCAACATTTGTTATTCTATCCTGTAGCTTGGCCCCACACATCCATCTCACCATTCTCATCTCATTACGTTCCATTTTGTTGACATCCTCTACTTTAATGGCCCGTATTTTTTAGGCATACGTCATTGATCTTCCAACACATGAGGCATACACCTTTCCCTTCAGGGGGAGAGGCATTCTTTTCATGGTCAGAATTATTGGCAGCAGTTCTTTGAACTTACCCCGGCCACACCTAATTCTAGCAACAGTGACAGCCTCAGCCCCACCACCGGCAGAGATGGTATCTCCTAGGTAACAAAACAAGGCTTTGGATGATAGAGGAATGACTATAGATCAGGCAGGGGAAGTGGTGGTGGACAGGAGTGAATGGAGAATGCTTGTGAATAGTTGAGTGAACACGTGGTCATTTGGAGTAAGGGGTCGGGCGCAAGTTGGACTAGATAATAGTCCATCAGGTGCCTGGCCCGGGGAGACGATTAATATGAAGGGTGTGCCTGGAAGTGTTGTGGGAGTGCTTGTGGCTTTGGCTCCGCTGCATGTCTGCCTGCCGAGATCGGAACTTCTCCGGGTGGTCAGGGGCCGGGGGAGTGCTGGAGCGACCTTGGTAACCCTGGTCTCTGGGTCTTCTCCTGGGTGACCTGGATGTGTGAGAGTTTGTGTTTTTTATCTGTGTTTATTTTTTGTTTTATGTTGTTTTTGTGTTTTCCCTGTTCTTGCTCTGTCTTGAGTCAGCTACCCCCAAAATGGGGATTGGGCCTGAGCATATAGATAGATAGATAGAACAAAACTTGTTCACCAGCTCCAATGACTCATTTCCAAAATTCACAGCCACAGGATCATCACTTAACACAAGCTTGCCTTTGCACACTACGCACTCAAATTTCTCTATTTCTGAATTATCCTTCGGCAGGGGTCTCTTTATTTTACTACAGCGCTTACTCCCATGGTGTACCCAACATCGACAGATGCTACATTGAAATGAGTTAACGCCCACTCCCTTTCCACACACTGCACATGGGTATGCACCGCTCTTTTCCACATTGCCTCGTCTCAATCTACAATCTACAACCTTGGTTTTGTTAATATTGACTCTTAAACCCTTGCTCGCCATGCCCTCTCTCCACTCTCTGAATTTGGCCTCGGCATATATTCCTGATATCACTAAACAAAGAAACTCTCAAAATCAAGAAGTTAGGACTATTTACATTATTTCAAGGATCCTTAGCTGAATTTAACGGAAAAAAAAGTAAGCATAATAAACTAAGATAGGGAGGTGACAAGTTAAAATTTAAAAATAATATAGAATAATGATGTTTTGAGTTACCAGCCGGAATATGATGAGAAACTGTGTCCTTCAGCTAGCACAAATTGACTCTTGACCTTGCTGTGTGACACTGATCTTTTTGAACGATTACATTTGTTCATTGCGTGACCTTTGCATTGGTAAATTAACCCTCTCTCTCACTAAAACATAAGTGTATGTAGCCTTACTGTTGACCCTAAAGTGCCATTTGCGCTACCATGAGACGATTCACGTAGGTTATCACTCTGTTTCAAACTTTAATCATCTCTCTACTTTCAATTAACCTAAGACGTGCGCATGGGGGGTATGAGACACCACACGCCTGTGCGCACATATTTGAGCTGTTCCCATTACTAACATTGTTATTTTACCATAAATAGCATTAATACTTATCCATATGTGCCTATTTTACGTTGATTATAAAGGTATTAACCTGTTACAGCAATAAAACAAGTGGAAACAGCGTTTGGATGGTCAAAATCGGCGATACAGGCCGGGAGTTACATAATTTATGGCTGAGGCAACCTCCCTCCCTCCACTCTTCCCCACGTCTGGAGAGAGACTGTTGATCGATACTCTCTCTCTCTCTCTTGCACTCGCTTGGTAACAGTGATGACAACGCCCTGCTTGCAACTCGCTAATGTTAGCACGAAAATAGACCACAGAATCAGGGAATAACAGGGAAAATAGGTGATAATTAAAGGAGGGGGGGGGGAGGGGTGAAGTGGGGAAGGAGGAGATGTGGAGGAGTGATATTTGGCATGGCCCAGGGGCAAAAAAAAAAAAGAAAAAAAAAGGGGGTTCAAGTTTTTTTGGGGTGTTTTAAATTTACTTTTTTTAGGCCCAGGATCTTAAGAGTCTTCCTGCAGTCGCCCGGGGAAACTCTTAAGAGTCTTCCCGCACTTGCCGGGTTAATTACACATTCAAAGATAGAACCAGACCCATCTATCTATCTATCTATCTATTGCCGGATGCCTTACTCCCCTTAAGGCATTGGATTGGTAATCCAATGGACCCGGGTTCAAATCCCGATATGTCAATGGGAAGATATTATTGGGATTGAATTTGTGCTGTGTTACGACCGGGCACTCAGGTACACTAGGGCTCTTACACAGGACTCGACTATGGCTCGTTGCCACAACGGAAAACACACGATCCCAACCCCAGAGTACTGCCAGCCGAACAAAAAACGCCACTACCCTCCAGAGTTCTATCTGCTATAACGGGGTATACAAGAACTCGGTACTAGCGTTTCACACAACAGACTAATAACAAGACGGGAGTTATCTAGTCTGGTCAACAATCAAACAAAGAAGAAAGTACTACAACACTAAAGAATAGTGTTGGCCGAAGCCGAAGTAATCCACCCTTGAACTAAGAACTTAAGAAGTCCTCCACCCTCTACTTCAGATCGGCACTATTACGTTACGTTAAACAATAGTCCTCGAGCATCAAGCAAGGAATCTTCTGATAAAGTTAGATGCTTCTCGAATACTCGTAAGAAGTAAGTATCGGATTTTGAACAGCAATTTAATGAATAACTCACTGGTAATTAAAGGCTTTAAATTGACATAAGAAGAATTATAAGAATAAGCAATAGGATATGGCAAACATTAAGAAGAAGTACTCCGACAATGCACTGGCAATAGCCTACTAAGATTGTGCTCGTGGGCCACTAATCTCTGAAGTAGCTAAGCGTGCCACACATGAAATCAATAGTGCTTAAACAATAATATACATAAGGAGAAGCTTCAATACTATACTGTATCTGCTGGTCGAGCAAAGTCTAGCTGGGATATCTAAGGTTAGGAGACAATGGCTGAGCAAGCGGCTCGTAGCCTAGCGAGGTCCTTAAGACTGTGCGGCCAAATTACGGTAATTGACGGGATGCTCTCTTGAGAGATCCAGATCACTAGTATCTGGTTCTCTCCTGGCGATCCTCTCAAAGTCAAGCAAATGAGATAGCACAGTGTTGGGTGGCACAGGCAAAAGCCCTCACTCGCAACACAGTGCTAAACTCCCACGGTACACAGTCAGAAAGACCACCTAGGCGTTCCACGTCTCCGTTGCAATTGTACTGGTTCAACCGCAACCTAGTACTCATAGGAAATCACAACTCAGAAACCCTATCCCAGTCTAGCATTGCCTAAACCAGCAGAAAACAGGAACATGAATAATCGCACACAGGGAAATGCATATACGAGTGCAACAAACATCAATCAATCCTATTCTAGTTAACCCTTCCAAAAATAGGCTATCTAACAGGCACTTATCTCGTGAGAACTCAAGCGATAATACTTTGGCTGACTAAATCTGCACCAAAGGGGTCATTGAGGTTATAAACAGGGACGAGAAGAGAAGAAGGTAGGCTGTTCAGAGAGTAGAGAAAGTTCACTTCAGTCGGAAGAATATCGATAGTTGCAAGGGATATGAGAGGTCGCTTTGCCTGATGAGTTCTGAGGAAAATGCGGCGGGACCTCCCTTTTTATACTCGGCCCCGTAGCGAGCATAACGGCAATCATGACGTCACATACTCTCTCAATCGGGGATCGACAAAGAACTTCCCACGCTTGAGGAGGGAGGGAGGGGGGAATTAGGCCTACCCCTCGTGGCGCGCTCACTGGTCGGTGTTACATAACTCTCTCTCTCTTCGCATCATTATATATATATAAATCCCACACACAATACTTATATCTAATGATATAAAATAGAACTCGTTGACTTAGAAGAAAACAAAATACATAATGATAATACTTATAGTACAACGGTTCACATAAACTGAGTTAGGAAACTCTACACAGACTACAGCCAAAGTTCCTGCCCTGACGATCCTAGCGAGAGTGGGGCCTGACTGGGCGTTCTGTACAGCATGCTCATACTCGACATGCGTCACACCTCCCCCAAGATTTTACTTGCTCAACCCTGAGCTAAAATCTGATATACAGAACCCCATCAAACCCCTCACACCCAGCGACCGCATGGCACTAAAACAACGCTGAGTTTATTACTAAAACACATCTTATAAAAAAAAAATCACATTTCATAACTCCTCCCAACAATAGTAAAAGACATAATATCATGCTCCCAGAGCGAGCTTACAGCAGCTCAGCCGTTTGATAGTTCGTGGACTACTCAAACCTTATAGGGCTATGACAAACTTATACAATTATCTTCATCAAAAAGAAAGAGTTTTTTATATGATTTTTATATTTTAATATGTTTTTTTCCGGCTGCACTATAAGGGCAGCCTATTTTCTTCTATACCAAACGCTCAACAATCCTGCTTTACGACCCAATACGCTGGGCTACAACCGCGAGCCAACAAGCACCAAGCGCAAAATACTACTCAAACCAAAGCAGGAGGCTACCCGTGTGTCAATTTACCCAGGATCATATACCCCTGAACGACCACATGCAACCTCGTTGTCACAACCGGCAATATGGCTTATGTCCAGGTTATATACCAATAACCTGAGTGACCACCTGGTCAGCCTCATATTCCGATTGTGAAACGGGTCCAAGATCTTGAGAGGGTAATGATCTGGGTAAACTACACCGACCGGACCATAGGCTGGAACATAGATCTCGAAATGCCCCAGCGCATCATTGTCCTTTTCACTTTCATTCATCAGGCTCTGACACGTTGCTGGTGCATTCTTAAGTCCGTCAGGCACAACATTGCACTGGTAGGTACTCCCGTCCACAACAAAACCACATACCTCTTTAGCACGCTCGGACAAAGTTACAAGCAACGACCACTCACGACATTCCTTATCCCTCAGATCCTTCGTCCACACGTAATCCAGCTCTGCTTGCACCATAGGCTGTCGAGCAGGATTTATACGGCAGGGAATTAAACTGAGCCTTGCACTATCTCCACGAACAACATGCCTTGTGCCCTCCCACAACCCAGCCGAGACCGCAGCTTCTAACCTGTAGTCTCCCTCCTTCTCCACCTTCGTCCCTAGAACAGCCAGGTCATGAGAGGGACAATCAGTACCACCCGTGCAGTCACTCCCACAGTTCATTATAGCTAAGGCTTCCCCGCCGATACCGTACATGCGCACCCCCACATTCCTTGTGACGACATCTGCCTGCGCAGCATCACCGCTTTTAGCGACATGGCCAGATACAGTCGGTCTGTGGTAGGGCTGTTGCATTAGACTAGAGCAGCATTGGGAGGCTATGTGACGACCGGGCACTGCGATACCACAGCCGACCCTACCAATCTGCTCAATGTCCTCCTTTTGACCACCACCCTTGGCAGCCATGGGTCGACCCTGACCTGGCAACCATGCCAAGGCCTCGTCGCCCACCTTAAACCACCGAAACAACGAGGCTAACGGTCTTTTAACAGTCACATGACCTGCCTGCGGAACATCTCGCACCGCCCGAGTTGTGAGACTCAGGGGCTCGGCACGACCAGTGGGGTATGAACCGAGCTGGTGCTGGAGTGCTGCACACTGCTGCTCAGACAGGTGCTCTAGCGCTTCCACAGCCACCAGACTCGTGTCCCCCGCCCACTGCTTCGCCGAGACATGACAATCCCTACTCTCCTCCACCTGTGCCCTACTGCCCCCCTCTCCTTCTCCACCTTGGCCGCGGCAGACCAACGCAGGGACAGTAGGCTGCTCAGGTGGTTGCCTCACAAACTCCTCCAACAGGTTCACATGACATGCTTCCCCGTCCTCGTGTTTAATCTCGACAGCACCATTACCACACTTCTGAACTTCCGGATCCTCCAACTGCAGTTTACAAATATCTGAGGGAACCAACCTGTCTAGATGCTTCCGAAGCAACCCAAGTCCTTCCCCAATATCAAACTGAGCAACCCTTTTTTCTCTCCGTGTGCAACGTTGCTGCCCCGGAGTCTCTTCCGGCCCTACCTCCTCACTAACTGTGACAGGTCCTGGGGCCTCTCCAGACTCCAACATAGGTGCCAATACTAAATCACCCAGGAGAGCCGCCGAGTCAAAACTCTTAAAACCAACTCCAGCTTTAGCCTCCTCCTGTTGATCGTTCCTCTGCTGGTCTGAAGACGGAGGACTAGGCTGTGACACTTTATCTGCCCGAGCTCGGGTGACAACACACGCCATGGGTTGTGTCTGGCACCGCTCGACACACTCTTGTTCTCCCCCACTCACGTCGGCCGGCCTCTCGGCAACGACTAAGGGTAGAACCTCAGAAGCGGGCATTGCAAAGTCGTTGCCGAGAAGAAGGTCGACGCCCTCCACTGGCAGTTTCTCCACAATCCCAACATCCAATTCACGTGCCACACCATCCACCTCCAACTCCAACCGCACCAGCGGGTATGACCGAGTTGCATTAATACCCTGCACCACTACCACCCGAGCCGCATTTATAGGGTAGCCAGTCAAATTGTTCATCAGAGTCTGGGAAGCACCTGTATCACGCAAGACCTCTACTCCATGCTTGCGCCCCGCCCACATCACGCAACCCCGTCCTCTATGGTCGCAAAAAACATCCTGAGCAGGGTTCGAGCCTCTCAGGTGTTTCTGCATTGGCTGTGCCTCAGCCTCTGACGAACTGCCCCGGGCAAACTCAGAAGACTTCGGAGACACACCAATGTTGCAGGCCAAAGACACAGCTGCCGTAGGTGGTTTGCTAGGACAGACTCTTGCAAAGTGCCCCTTTTCATGACAAAGATAACACTCCAACTCCCCTCTGGGCTTCCCTTGGTACTGGGAAGGGCCCGGCCCCTTCTTAAATGGGACGGTGTTAGTCTTGTGGTCAGTCTTGGTATCATAGCTCTTGTACTTGTTTGCATAATGTATATCACTAACTCGGGGGGGGTGGGGTGTCACGCCCCTTGTTACCTGCCTCACTACGCTGGGCAGACCCGCACCCACGAATTAATGATAGCCGGAGGTCAGCCATCTCAGCTGCCTCCTGTAGAGTTTTAGGGTTCTTTTCTTTAATAGTTAAAGTCATATCTGCACCAGTACACTTATAAAACTGCTCGAGCAGAAACAGCTCAGTCAACTGTTCGGCCGTCTCAGCTTTCTCAGAACGTGTCCAGTTAGCAAGTGCATCTTTTAAGTCCCGGGCATGTTCAAGAAAGGTCGCCTCCCTAGTCTTCGTAACACCCCGAAACTTCAATCGATATGTTTCTGGTTGCAACTCGTATGCCCGTAGGACAGCTCTCTTCAATACTGGGTAGTCAATGCAAGACTCTAAAGGCAGTGCATCATAAGCCTTCAGACCCTTACCCGTAAGTCTTGAGGAGACCAGAGCTGCCCACTTCTCTTCAGGCCAATTATGCTCCCTACACTTCTTCTCAAAACGATTAAAAAATTCTGTGACTTCAGTTTCACTAAATGCCGGCACCAATTTGACTAAGTGGGACAAGGACTGTTCTCTTACTTGGCCCTCACGGCCCATCCGAATCCCTGTCGACTCTGCACGAGTCTTATCTAAGTCTATCTGAGCACAATATTTCTCGGAGTCGTATCTAAGCTCAGCCTCGTGCCTCCTAGTCTCATCCTCGTGCCTCCTAGTCTCATTCTCCTGCTTCCTAGACTCAGCCTCAATCGCATACTTCCTAGACTCAGCCTCGATTGCATACTTCCTAGACTCAGCCTCGATTTTAGCAAGCTCGAGTTTAAATATCATCTCAGGAGACAGGCCGGAAGAGGGAGCTGCCACTACTGAAGGAGGGGGGGCAAGAACTGGGGAACCACCATACGCACCGCCCGAGGGCACTCCAATCTTCCAATGCTCATCCCTCTGTGGGAGAGTGCTAACCTCCGGCAACTGAGTGGACGGCACTGTGGGAGTCGAGTGAGAGGGGATCTGGGGAGGAACCCCCCCAAACGCCCTCTCCTCCGAAACCCCATGTCGCCCACGCAACACCCAGGAAATCAGCTCCCCCTTGGACATCCCTCCTACATTGGATAGACCCAAAACCTTGGCTATCAGGTGCAAGCCATAAACATTCACCCCAGTCAGCCTCTCCTCCGTCACATGGTACTGCTTACTCACAAAAAGTCTAGCATCCTCCTCACTAGTTACTAACGGCACCTCCTCACTTAGCCTCTCTCGCTCCTCGTCAGTACTAGGGCCCGACATACTGAAGTTCACCAAAAAATTCTCGAGACAAAAGTGTTAAACTCCCTTATGCAAGCACTAATTACTAAATTAACTGGAGTCTCTTAAATGCTCTCCTAATTGCCTTACAAAAAAAAATATTCTTCAATATGTACGCTAAGTACGAACAAACAAATGTTGTACAACTCTGCAAAAAATTATACTGTTCACAAAATCCTAAGCAAGGTCGCCATTTGTTACGACCGGGCACTCGGGTACACTAGGGCTCTTACACAGGACTCGAGTATGGCTCGCTGCCACAACGGAAACACACGATCCCAACCCCAGAGTACTGCCAGCCGAACAAAAAACGCCACTACCCTCCAGAGTTCTATCTGCTATAACGGGGTATACAAGAACTCGGTACTAGCGTTTCACACAACAGACTAATAACAAGACGGGAGTTATCTAGTCTGGTCAACAATCAAACAAAGAAGAAAGTACTACAACACTAAAGAATAGTGTTGGCCGAAGCCGAAGTAATCCACCCTTGAACTAAGAACTTAAGAAGTCCTCCACCCTCTACTTCGGATCGGCACTATTACGTTACGTTAAACAATAGTCCTCGAGCATCAAGCAAGGAATCTTCTGATAAGTTAGATGCTTCTCGAATACTCATAAGAAGTAAGTATCGGATTTTGAACAGCAATTTAATGAATAACTCACTGGTAATTAAAGGCTTTAAATTGACATAAGAAGAATTATAAGAATAAGCAATAGGATATGGCAAACATTAAGAAGAAGTACTCCGACAATGCACTGGCAATAGCCTACTAAGATTGTGCTCGTGGGCCACTAATCTCTGAAGTAGCTAAGCGTGCCACACATGAAATCAATAGTGCTTAAACAATAATATACATAAGGAGAAGCTTCAATACTATGCTGTATCTGCTGGTCGAGCAAAGTCTAGCTGGGATATCTAAGGTTAAGAGACAATGGCTGAGCAAGCGGCTCGTAGCCTAGCGAGGTCCTTAAGACTGTGCGGCCAAATTACGGTAATTGACGGGATGCTCTCTTGAGAGATCCAGATCACTAGTATCTGGTTCTCTCCTGGCGATCCTCTCAAAGTCAAGCAAATGAGATAGCACAGTGTTGGGTGGCACAGGCAAAAGCCCTCACTCGCAACACAGTGCTAAACTCCCACGGTACACAATCAAAAAGACCCCCCAGGCTTCCCACGTCTCCGTTGCAATTGTGCTGGTTCAACCAACCTAGCACTCATAGGAAATCACAACTCGAGGAACCCTATCCCAGTCTAGCATTACCTAAACCAGCAGAAAACAGGAACATGAATAATAGTACACAGGGAAATACATATACGAGTGCAACAAACATCAATCAATCCTATTCTAGTTAACCCTTCCAAAAATAGGCTATCTAACAGGCACTTATCTCGTGAGAACTCAAGCGATAATACTTTGGCTGACTAAATCTGCACCAAAGGGGTCATTGAGGTTATAAACAGGGACGAGAAGAGAAGAAGGTAGGCTGTTCAGAGAGTAGAGAAAGTTCACATCAGTCGGAAGAATATGGATAGTTGCAAGGGATATGAGAGGTCGCTTTGCCTGATGAGTTCTGAGGAAAATGCGGCGGGACCTCCCTTTTTATACTCGGCCCCGTAGCGAGCATAACGGCAATCATGACGTCACATACTCTCTCAATCGGGGATCGACAAAGAACTTCCCACGCTTGAGGAGGGAGGGAGGGGGGAATTAGGCCTACCCCTCGTGGCGCGCTCACTGGTCGGTGTTACATAACTCTCTCTCTCTTCGCATCATTATATATATATAAATCCCACACACAATACTTATATCTAATGATATAAAATAGAACTCGTTGACTTAGAAGAAAACAAAATACATAATGATAATACTTATAGTACAACGGTTCACATAAACTGAGTTAGGAAACTCTACACAGACTACAGCCAAAGTTCCTGCCCTGACGATCCTAGCGAGAGTGGGGCCTGACTGGGCGTTCTGTACAGCATGCTCATACTCGACATGCGTCACAGCTATCATCCCTAGTGGCCTATTTCTGCGTACTTCAATTTTTAAATTTTCAGTTAAGCTATCACCGCTGGTGGCCTATTTCTGCGTACCGGTAGTTCATAATTTTTGTTTTCGGTTAGGATAGGCTATAACCCCTGGTGGCCTATTTCTGTTTAAATAAACATAAAATTATTTTCGGTTCGGCTATCACTGCGTATTCAAATTTAATTTTGTTTTGTTTTAATTTTTGGTTAGGCTATCACCGCTGATAACCTATTTGTGTGTATTTCAACATTTTTGTTTTCGGTTAGGCCTATTTAACCTAACAAGTGCGCATGGGGGTAATTGAAAACGTCCCCCTGTGCTGACGTATTTGAGGTGTTTCCGTCACTAAAATATTCATTGTACCATTAATAGCATTAATAATTATCCATATGCGCCTATTATGGGTTGATTATAAAGGTAATTAACCTGAAACAACAATAAAACGAGTGAAAACAGCGTTTGGATGGTCAAAATCGGAGATATAGCCCGCGAGTTGTATAATGTATGGGTGAGGCAAACTGCTTTCCCGCCAATTTCCCCCAAGGCCACTGAGACACAGTCGATCGATACTCTCTCTCTCTCTCTTGCACTCGCTTGCCATCAGTGATGACAACACCCTGCTTGCAACTCGCTAATGTTAGCACGAAAATATACCTCAGAATAAGGGAATAATAGGGAAAATAGGTGATAACTGAAGGAGAGGAGGAAAGTGGGGAAGGAGGGGAGGTAGAGGACTGAGATTTTGCATGGCCCAGGGGCCAAAAAAGAATAAAAAAATAAAAAAATAAAAATAAAAAAAATATTTTTTTTTCGATGTCAAAAGTTGATTTTTTATTTTACTTACTCTCAAGAGTCTTCCCGCAGTCCGCCGGGGGAACTCTTAAGAGTCTCCCCGCAGCTCCCGGGTTAAGTAAGTGAAGCGACCTGAAGGGAGTGAAGTGTTTTTAAAGTGAGTTTAGTGTTTTTAAAGTGAGTTCTATCTATCTATCTATTCTATCTATTGCCTGACGCCGTGATCCCCGAAGGGGTGGCCACGAACGAACCGCCCCCATGCACCTCTGTCCCCAGTCAGTCGACGCCCCTCCCCCCAACCAGCACCGCCTTCATTCATGTAGTTCCTCACTCCATCCTTCCACCTCATATTCGGTCTACCTCTCTCCCTCTGTCCCTCCACTTCGCTCTCGTACACCCTCTTAGTCATTCTCTCGCTTTCCATACGTTCCATATGGCCGAACCATCTCAAGTTGTTCCTTTTCACACTTTCCAGCACATCTACCTCCACACCACACCTCCTTCTTACTTCCTCATTAGTCTGTCTATCCCTCCATGTAAAGTGAGTTAAGTGTTTTTAAGTGAGTGAAGTGAACTGAAGAAAGTGATCGTCACCATGCCTCGTGCCTGTACGAACTGCGCCGGTAGGTTTGGTGCTTCCATGTTTGCTCCTGCCTATCCACAAGTCTGCCGACTCTGCCAGCAACGAGAGGATTTGACAGCAAAATTGGATGAAGCCCTCAACAAGATCAACGCCCTCACCAGGAAGCTGGAATCACTCCAAGAGTTTGTAACACTCAACGTTGGAGTATCACTAACTCAAATTGTTTCAAATCCAGCATCCACCACCGCCCCAACGTCATCTGCCAACAATCCAACACCTGCAGTAGACACTGCAGCAGATGCTTCTGACGAACCTGAGCCGACATCAAACCAGGACAGCCGCCCTGTTCACCTTAGTCTCTCCCCCACTCCTCGTGCAAGAAGCCTGCTAGCACGAACAGTACCAACCCCTCGCCCCCGTTCTAACCACTCCTCTCCCCGACCTGTACGTAGAGTCCCGCCACCACAGGTTTCCGGATTTACACCAGTGAGGAACGGTGCACGGCCAACGCAGAAAAGGTCTCGTCTACCAGTCACAATGTCAAACAGATTTGAGATATTGGTAGAGATGGAAGACGAACCAGAAGAGACCAGGCTCGTTGGGGATTCCATCCTACGAGGACAGGTCGAAGAGTTCTGCGACAGAGTCCCAAATCAACGAAAAAGATTTTGCATCCCAGGAGCTGGACTGGACGACATTGTGGAAGCCTTCGAAGATACCACAAAGGATGCAAATGAAAATACCCTTTTTGTCATCCATGCTGGTTCAAATGACGTCATGCGCACCAGATCCGAAGAGTTGATGGAGAAATATCGCAAGATGATCCAGCACTACAAAAACAAGTCAAGGAATATCATCATCTCAGGCATTCTCCCCAAGATCGACGCACCTGACAAATTCTACGACAAGGCCTTCAGCACAAATAGCCGACTAAAACATTTGTGTCTGAGGGAAGAAGTTGAATTCATCAACCTCTGGGACAACTTCTACAACCAGCCTACTCTGTTCCGCAAGGATGGCACTCATCTAAACCCTGTGGGTTCAGCACGCATGGGTCGTCTCCTACACGAAGCAGTCCGCAGCCATGGATCAAAAAACGCCATCCGAGAAGAAGCAGCAGTGACATAAATCATCCAACGCCAAGAAAAAAACAGAGGCAACCGAGGACCACCAGCGATAAGGACCGGAGACAGCGAGGACCGAGGACAGCCATGAACATAAATGTAGATCCGACAAGAACCAAAAATATTATTAAAGCGCGTTCCGTGAGTTCTAAAATAACAAATTTAAAGGTTTTCTATGCAAACGCTCGTAGCATACGCAATAAATTTTCAGATTTAGAGGAGCTAGTGTTTACAGAAAATTATGATGTGATTGGCATAACAGAATCTTGGCTCAATACAGAAGATAGAGACTTTTTAGCAGAGTATTCACTTCCCGGTTATGTAATGTTTGAGAAAAGCCGAATAAATCGAAATGGAGGTGGCGTTTTACTTTATATCAAAGAAAGTCTTAACCCTACCCTCTTGTCAAAACCTCAAATTGTGAACGTCGACGCATCTTTTGTGCTAATAAAGAATAATAAAGGTACCAAAATAATACTTGCATTAATATACAGACCTCCAGCTCAATCAGTGCAAACTGACCGAGAAATTTACGAACAAATTGCAGATGTAAGTAACTCACAAGATACCGTAATTTTTGGTGACTTTAATTTACCTGTGACCAAGTGGGGTGATACTCTTACTTCACACTCCGGACATGACTTGTATACGAACTTGCAAGAGAGTTCGCTTTATCAATTTGTTGGAACGCCGACCCGTGGTAATAACGTTCTTGACATTGTACTTGCAACAAAAGAAGAATTAATAGAGAATTTGAATGTTGGTGATGAATTCAGTAACAGCGACCATCATACGATAACTTTCACTTTAAAGTTTACTAGTAACGAACCAAATAGTAGCATCGAAAAAGTCCCTAATTTCAAGAAAGCAAACTTCCATAAACTTAGATCTATTTTTAAAGAAACTGACTGGAGCTTTTTAATTCACAATAACGACATAAATACATCTTGGAAGTTATTCGAAGCCACTTACCTAAAAGCAGTGCAAGACTGCATACCATCGAAAACTCGGCGTCCAGGCCATAATAATAAGCCCAAATGGTGGAATAAAGATATTTCAAACTGCCTGCTTGCTAAAAAATTTGCTAATGATAGATTAAAATCCTCACAAAATGACGAAGAACGGCTGAAATTTGTAGAGCTACGACGCAAAGCCAAAAAGTTAATTAAGCAAAGTAAAAAGACCTTAGAGTTACATATTGCGAATCAAAGTAAAACAAACCCGAAAGAATTCTATAGTTATATCAGAAAGAAAAAAGTAGTTACTTCAACTGTTGGACCATTAGTCGATGAAAATGGAGAATACACCAAAGACGAAGAACAAATGAGTAATGCCCTCAATACCTTCTTTGCATCAGTTTTTACAACAGAAGACCTCAGTGATATCCCTACACCATCGCCGATTCAGATTGATAATTCAGATGTTTTAAGCAATATCACCGTTACAGAGAGAGAAGTATTGAATTGTTTAGATAAACTCAAGGTAAATAAAACGCATGGACCTGATACAATCTCGCCTAGAGTTCTAAAGGAAGCTAAGGATGAGCTCTCTAAACCACTGACATTACTATTCAATAAATCCTTGCAGTCTGGAACTATGCCCGATCAGTGGAAGCTAGCCAACGTAACACCGATATTCAAAAAAGGCAGCAAATCCCTATCCAGTAACTATCGTCCAATTAGCTTAACCTCAGTTGTATGTAAAATGCTAGAAACGGTCATACGAGACAGACTCGTAAATCACTTAGAGGAAAATAACATACTTAAAGATACTCAACACGGCTTTCGTAAAAAACGTTCCTGTTTAACATACCTCTTAGACTTCTTCCACGATATCCTCAACCTCTACGATGAGAGTAAAGCTGTAGATATTATATACCTTGATTTTCAAAAGGCCTTTGACAAAGTTCCCCACAAACGTTTACTGCTAAAACTAAAAGCGCATGGAATACAAGACGGTGTGTTGAAATGGATAGAAAATTGGCTCAGCGACAGAAAGCAAAGAGTAGTCATAAATGGTAAGGCATCAAAATGGACCAATGTAAGTAGCGGGGTACCCCAGGGATCGGTACTAGGACCAATTCTCTTTCTAATTTACATCAACGACATAGATGAGGGTCTCACCTGTACAATCTCAAAATTTGCTGACGATACAAAAATTGCAAATAGCGTACTCTCAAAAGAACAAGTTGACGATATGCAACACAATCTAGATAAATTGTCATGTTGGGCCCAAATTTGGCAAATGAGTTTCAATGCGGATAAATGTAAAGTACTACATATCGGATACCTAAATGAGAAAGCAAACTATTCGATGAATGGCACTCAGCTTAAGAATGTAAACAGAGAAACCGATCTGGGAGTAACAATATCGAGTAACCTAAAACCGAGTCAACAATGTTCAGAAGTTGTTAAGAAGGCAAACAAAATAATTGGCTTTATAGGCAGGTCATTTGAGCATAAATCCAAAGAAGTTATCCTAACCCTTTACAATTCCTTAGTCCGCCCTCTTCTGGAATACTGTGTTCAATCCTGGTGCCCTTATTACCAAAAAGATATAAACAAGCTAGAACGAGTTCAACGTAGAGTTACCAAAATGATACCTAGCCTAAAGAACAAACCATACGAAGAGCGTCTTAGAGAATTAAATCTATTTCCTTTAACCCAGCGCAGATTAAGAGGCGACTTAATTCAAGTGTTCAAAATCATCAAAGGCATCGACAATATGAACTGTAGTAAGTACTTCACTATCGACCAATCTAATTACACGCGGGGAAACGGTTGCAAAATTATTGGTAAATCTTTTAACTCGCACGAATCTAAGAATTTCTTCTTCAATCGAGTTGTCAACTTGAGGAATGGGCTTCCCCGAAACGTTATAGACTGCATCACCGTTGATTCATTTAAACTCTGCCTAGACAAATATCTCGCATCAAACCCGCGACTGACTGCGTTTGTAAATGAATAACTTTATTTTATCCCCCCCTCAGTTACTAACCCATCTGTCCCCTACTAACTTCCTAATCCTGCCACGGACATTAGTTCCAGGGCAGTAATTCCCTTTCCAATGTTCCCTTACCCACTCTAAACCACTGTTTGGACACTTGATCCTCAGTGTTTTGGAGGACAAGCAACCTAGAAGGGTCACTGGATCTGTTGTTGCTTGATTTCCTTTGTACTCCTTTGTACGCCCCCCCACCGTGTATGCTGAGGATCACGAGTGGACGTCAGACCCGTTCACACCCAACGTTGATCCTTTCACTGCAACCCCTGGCTTGCAGGTTCCAGCACCAGTGACACCACTGCAGTTCTTCCAGCTCTTCTTTACAAGAGAACTGCTCAGGTTCCTGGTGAATGAGACCAACGCGTATGCCTTATTCGTTGGTTCTCTGTGGACATCATTCAGTGAGGAGGACATGGCCTAATTCCTTGGCCTGTACTTCCTCATGGGTGTGAACAAACTCCCCACTGTGCGTCACTACTGGTTAAATGATGGAGTCCATAATTATCCAACGTTTTGCACGACCATGCAGGTCACCAAGTTCCAAGCCTTGCTGAGCAATTTCCACACGTTCAACAGCAAGGCAGTCATCAAGCAGACCAAAGACAGGCTAGTGAAGATCCGCACGGTGATGCGCTACCTGCTTGCTGGCTTCAAGCTTGCCTACGTCCCGGAGAGGAAGGTGTCCATCGACGAAGGCTGCCTTGGGTGGAAGGGTCGCCTTTCATTCAAGTGCTACAACCCGATGAAGCCGAAGAAGTACGCCATCAAGCTGTACATCCTGGCAGAGTCCACGACTGGTTTCGTGTATGACTTTCAAGTCTACACTGGTATTAGTCAAACTCTCCAGAAAACGGTTGAGGGTTTAACGGAGTCCCTGCAAGGCATGGGTTACAAGTTGTTCATGGACAACTTTTACAACTCAGTTGACCTGTGCCACCACATGCTCACACACCACCAGATCTATGTGTGTGGCACCCTGAGGCTTGCACGAGGGGCTCCGAAGCGGTTGCGCGACATTGCCCATGCATCGACACTGGAAGACGATGCAATTGAGGTGATGAACAACGGCACAACCCTAGTGATGCTTTGGAAAGACAAACGGATTGTCAACATGGTGTCCACCTTCCACGACCAGAGCACCTTTCCAAAGCAGTCCTTTGTCAAGAAGAAGGTACAAGGCAGGTGGCAGCGGACTCGGAAGAACATCATGAAGCCCGTTTGTGTTGACGACTACAACCGCCACATGGGTGGGGTGGATCATTTCGATCAGATGATCCAGTACTACCCCATCCAGCGAAGAACGGTCAAATGGACGAAGAAGATCGTATTCTACTTCATCCAAATGGCCCTCTTCAATGCCTTCGTACTCTTCAAGAAGTGCAACCCCCGCAGGAAGATGACTATGCTGGAATTCCAGGAAAGCGTAGTCCGTTCCTTGTTGCACTTCAACCCTGCAGAGTGGCCTTTGTCGGGGAGACGCATCCGGCGTGCACAGGATTTGCCAGAAGGTCAGTACGAGCCATGCACCCGTCTCAGGCGAGGCAGGCGGCGTCGGCGGCAATCCTCCGGAAGCTCAGCTGGGTCGCCCCCACCGGACGACAATCCAGACTCCCCAGCCGCTCCTGCTGATGATCCTGGCACTCCTCCTGGTGCTCCTGCTGCTGGTGGAGGCGATGGGGGAGCACTCTTTCATGACCCCCCCCCCCCCCCTCACCAGGTCCAGATGCTGCTGCTGCTGCTGTTGCCGTCGGGGGAGCACTCGCTGAGAATGCACCCCAGGCGGCACCAGTATCGGACTCGGACGATGCTACTGATGATGAGGAGGAAGTGGATGACCTACCACTTGACCCCCCCGCACCAGTAGTACCGGGTGCAGCTGCTGCTGCTGGTGGCGCTCGGGCAGCACCCGTCATGGATGCCGACTGGGTTCCACTAGTAATGGACGTTCAAGCTAGGGCTCAGGCACCAAGAGGCCGTCGGAGAGGTCCTCGAAGAGGACGGGGTTCCAAGCCACGTCCTGTTGTACTGGAACATGACCGGTACAACAGGAACTTGGAACACGTTCTCGAGATGATCCCAGACGGAAAGCGAAAGCGGTGCCGTGTGTGTTATAGGAGCCAAATTCGCAAGGACACAAGCTTTCGATGCAAGTCTTGCCTCCTTAGCCTCTGCATCGATGTCAGTGGTTGCTTCAACAAGTACCATCAACTCGATGCAGATTTCCTATAGCCAGGATCTTTGCACGATTCATTCATTCATTTATGCATTCTCCTATTCACCTTCATTATTCCTTTCCAATCACTATCACCCATTCATTCATTCAGTCTTTATGCATTCTTCCAATCACCTTCATCACCCTTTCATTCAGTCATTCAATCATTCAATAATTCATTCATTCATTCAATCATCACTTCCGAGGTTCGGGGCCCACCTTCATTCACCCACCTTCATTCACCCATCATCATCATCCTCATCAATAATTCACCTTCATCACCCTTGCATTCATCTTCATCACCCTTTCATTCAGTCATTCAATCATTCAATAATTCATTCATTCATTCAATCATCACTTCCGAGGTTCGGGGCCCACCTTCATTCACCCATCATCATCATCATCATCATCAATAATTCACCTTCATCACCCTTTCATTCAGTCATTCAATCATTCAATAATTAATTCATTCATTCATTCAATCATCACTTCCGAGGTTCGGGGCCCACCTTCATTCACCCACCTTCATTCACCCATCATCATCATCATCATCATCAATAATTCACCTTCATCACCCTTGCATTCATCTTCATCACCCTTTCATTCAGTCATTCAATCATTCAATAATTCATTCATTCATTCAATCATCACTTCCGAGGTTCGGGGCCCACCTTCATTCACCCACCTTCATTCACCCATCATCATCACTATCATCATCATCATAAAAAAATAAAAAAATAAAAAATAAAAAATAAAATCTACTACAATTTGCACTACAGTGCAAATTCACCCACCTTCATTCACCCATCATAAAAAAAAAAAAAAAAAAAAAAAAATCTACTACATTTTGCACTACAGTGGATATAGGCCTCCTGGGGAAACCACTCTAAAAAAATAACGAGTCCAGTGCAGTACCTCTTTGGGTGGCTTGGAAATTTGCACATATTTCTCTGGTTTGACACCACATATATATATATATATATATATATATATATATATATATATATATATATATATATATATATATATATATATGCTATATATAATATATATATATAAATATATATACACACATACATTACCATTACCATTTACCATTCTTTATATTTTGTTTGACACCTTGTATATATATATATATATATTACTTTGTTTGATTTACGTGTACAATAGAATTATTTCTGAATTTATTACCTGAAGATAACCTGGCTTTCTTATTTTGTTTTTTCAGTGTCAACCCAGGAGCCATTTCCCTTCTCGTTGGAAAGGGTTGTGGCCCTACCAGGTAAGTAAAATTGACAACCTTCATGACTGACATGTCTTCTATGAACATTATACAATTATTGGCAACGAAAATTATATAAAAGTGTTGTATATTGTGGCAAAGATATACAACTGTATAAACATTTTCATATATTTTTATAACAATAACAATGCATGGAAACAATTGCGCATAGCTCACGAACCAATTAAGCTATATTATTTTTGTTTTCACCATTGGAAAGAGCACAATTTTCCGATTCCGGTGATATATACAGTTATATATGTATCCAACCAAATAACGCAACCACGAGGTGGGGAACAGCTCGGAACCCGGCTAGCATCGCCGGAACAGAGACGGGTGAAGTGTAAATATTCGCATTTTGGCTCTTCATTTCAAATATTCATAGCGCAAAAAGTATTTGTCCTAGGAACTTCTAGTTTGTTTTATATTCATCAGCATTATTTGCCGTATTCATTCAGCCTAAATTTAAAACCATACACTTCGTAGCAACGAAATAAATCGAAAATGTTATAAACCATATCAATCAAAATCATACATTTTTTTTTTTCGGTCACTGCATGGAAACAATTGCGCATAGCTCGCGAACCAATTACGCTATATTATTTGTGTTTTCACCATTGGAAAGAGCACAATTTTCCGATTCCGGTGATATATACAGTTATATACGTATCCGAGCAAATAACGCAACCACGAGGTGGGGAACAGCTCGGAACCCGGCTTGCATCACCGGAACAGAGATGGGTGAAGCGTAAATATTCGCATTTTGGCTCTTCATTTCAAATATTCATAGCGCAAAAAGTATTTGTCCTAGGAACTTCTAGTTTGTTTTATACTCATCAGCATTATTTGCCGTATTCAAACAGCCTAAATTTAAAACCATACACTTCGTAGCAACGAAATAAATCGAAAATGTTATAAACCGTATAAATCAAAATCATTTTTTTTTCGGTCACTGCTTGAGAACTATTGAAGATAAACAATTTCTGTTTTCAGATTTGGAAAGAGGAGACAAAATACTATTATTTGAGCAAAACAAAATATATGGTCATCACTCACAATTTAGAGCTAGGACGGTGTGAAGACAATTGCATGGGAAATAATTGTATTCCGGACTCATTTACACTTTCATATTTCGATTTATTTACATTTTGTTTTGTTTTATCATGTACTATAAATATTCCTCTATCCATTGATATATGATACATCACAATAAACAGCATTCTGGTGGATGAAAATACAGAAAAACACAAGGCTTCGAAAACTCGCCCAGCCTGATATTTCATGGCAAATTAGAAAATGTCTTACCTTAAGTTTTTTTTTTTTTTTTTAAAAAGACCTCCGTCTACGTATTGTGAAAAACCTGTTATCCTCCGGCAAATTGTGGGGTTGAGTGAGTGAAGGGGGGGACAGTGAATGAAGGAGGATGCATGTTTTTCATAATACGTGTTGCTAGCCCCAAACGCGCGAGCAACTGTGGCTTTCAACCATCCGACACATCCCCTTGTATTAATGTGCATCACACATGTTACATACAAATAAAGTTTATGTTTTGTTTTGCAAATGTACAGAGGAACAGTTTGTAGCTTAACTCTAACTTATAATATCTTATAATAAGGACCAAAGCATGAGGTCTTATAAGAGCTGTTTGACGAGGTCAATATTATGAACTAGGTTGGCAGATGATTTTCCAGATTGAGATAATAGATTGCATAGGAGCAATTTGACCAGTAAACATTATGTACTAGGTATGCTGAGAAAGATACTAGTTACGCATTTATAAGGGTATAATGGTTTGTTGAAAGCTATTGAGTTAATTTACTGACTATGTTAACTGTTCGTCTGGTTACTATGCAGCTGTTGATAATAAAAAGTAAACGGATTATTAAGAATTGCAGTAAGAGGCTGAAAATATACCTGTGTGGAATTCATAGATATGCTGACCTATATTTAACGGTATTATTGTACGCTTGATTAAACTAATAAGATACAACCGTGCTGTATACTTGCGCAGTGCATGTGCATGTACGTATCGTATCGCTACATACACATACACTGCATGTACAAACACACACAATGCACACATCTGAGCGTAACAATATGCCGTTTATGCGTATGTATACATATATGAGTGCATATACACACACACACATAAATCCACATATACATAATCATACACATACTGTACGCACGCACAGCCGTACACATACAAATATATGTATGTGTATACCTCTACACATACAAATAATCACGTTATCGTAAATACGATAGGCTATGACTCTTTTGTGATCCCGTACGTCTCTGTGACGTCACGATCGCTCCTGCAGCATGACGTAGGACGAGATCGTATATTATAAGATTGTAAATAAGTTAAGTTATAAAGGGCCTAATATGCTATTAAGCAATATTGCCATGGTCTTATGTAGTATATATGAATTTATCGTATATATTAATATAATTTATCGTATAGAGCAACCTAGATGCGGTACGATAATTTGGGCTCCTGGCGTTTTGCCAAGGCAGCAAGGTGTGCCTTCGAGGAACACCAGAGCCTTCACGAACACCAACCAGTTAACATCTATTTTCCGCCCTCAGTTGATCGCGCTTTTGAGCCTCTAATCACAATACACTGTCAGCAATACAAACAGCTACACCATCACGACGCTCGCTCTCATCGACGCCATGACTGACTGACAGATAAGCATAAAAATCATGTCCATTCCCATGTAATCATTTATTCTTTCTTTAACTTGACTCGTGTCTCGGGACCGAAGTCTCGTTCCCCATTGTCCACCCCCATATTGGGTAAAACGTTCTCCCTTGCCTCATTGCCACGTGGAACTATTGGTGAGTTAATTCCTGGCTAATATTAACCCTTATAACCATACCCTATATATGAATTATTATGTGAGACCTTTGGATATAAATTAGCTTGTTTCAGATTGAATTCAATTTAGATATAGAGTAGTTTTCATTTAGATTGATTTTATTTGATTCATTATAGCTTAGTAATAGTTAACTTCCATTGATAGTTTACCACACACGTATATACTCGTGCGTGAGTATATATACATAAGCATGCCTATATACCAGAAAACATAGTTATAATCACAAGAAACACCCCCATAAAAACATAGAATATTATGGATTGGTGTGCATTGGTGTGATTGTGGTTGTTGGTGTGCATTGGTGTGATTGTGATTGTTGGTGTGCATTGGTGAGATTGTGATTGTTGGTGTGCATTGGTGTGATTGTGATTGTTGGTGTGCATTGGTGTGATTGTGGTTGTTGGTGTGCATTGGTGTGATTGTGATTGTTGGTGTGCATTGGTGTGATTGTGATTGTTGGTGTGCATTGGTGTGATTGTGATTGTTGGTGTGCATTGGTGTGATTGTGATTGTTGGTGTGCATTGGTGTGATTGTGATTGTTGGTGTTGATTGGTGTGATTGTGATTGTTGGTGTGCATTGGTGTGATTGTGATTGTTGGTGTGCATTGGTGTGATTGTGATTGTTGGTGTGCATTGGTGTGATTGTGATTGTTGGTGTGCATTGGTGTGATTGTGATTGTTGGTGTGCATTGGTGTGATTGTGATTGTTGGTGTGCATTGGTGTGATTGTGATTGTTGGTGTGCATTGGTGTGATTGTGATTGTTTGTTACATTACTTATTGTTGATCTAGTTGACGATGCTAGGGCTGTTTTTATACCTTTCGGCTCTGTGTGTGTGAGTGTGTGTGTGTGGAGGGGGGGGGGGGGCGTCTGTGTGAGTGTGAGTGTCTGTGATAAATGTATATAGAGACGGTGTGGAGAGAAGACAAAAGCCACAATGAGAAGCAGAAGAGTGGGGGGGAGAGGGGTGTGGTCAGGAAAGGTGAGAGTGGGGGGGAGAGAGGGTGACTGGAGGAGTTGTTTGTGTGTGTGTGTATGTGTGTGTTTGTGTGTGTGTGTTTGTGTTTGTGTGCAAATGGTACAAGGCGAGATGGGTATCATATGGTTCACCTAAGCTGATGGCTACCTAAGCCTTCGGGCGAGACGGTACCGTCTATAGTGAGAATGGTACCATACAGATCCACCCTAAGCCTTCGTTTCCGATGTCGCCAATTGGCTAAAAATACAGACTACACACACATCCACAGCCATTCCAACGATACATATAACACCTACACATATAGGAGGCGGGAAATAACGAGCATGCTCACTCCCGCAATACAACTAGAGTAAGTACAACTAGAGTAAGTCTTGTGCCAGCCTTGGTAGAGTGCGGAAGTGAGCTCTCGATGTGCGCTAGTGAATTGAAGATTCGAAAATTGATTTGGTGCTTCGCATAGAGCATAATTATCTACAATTCTACCCTAAAAATAAGTATCACAGATTGTATTTTGCGGCAGTATTGTCCCGGATTATCGATAATAAATATAGTAATAATATAGATAGCTAAAACAAAGACATGAAGCCCTGTTCTTCATTGACACTGGATATTCCCAGTAAAGGTAGTGGCTGAGGGTAAACAAAGGCTGGCAATATGGCCGCGACAGAAGGAATGAAATTGAGAAGTAGGAGGGATATAGATGGAGAAGAGAGTGATGAATTTGAAGGATCCCGAGGAGGAGAGGTAGGTGGAATTTTAGGAAAGGACGTTATGATGAGACTGAAGACTTTGGAGGAAAAAATTGAGAAGGTGGTGATTAGGGATAGCAAGGGGGAAGAAAGAGAGGCGGTGATTGAAAGACTGGAAAGAGAAAATTAAGAATATAGAGAAAAGGTGGAAAGGGAGATAGAACAACTTAAAGAGGAGAATGAAAGACTAAGGAAAGGATTGGAAAGGAATCACGATAGGACAAACAAATGGAAGTAAATTGAAATTGAAAAATGCTTGGGGAATAAAGTAGAGGAAGCAGAGGTTAGTCTTAAAACAATTATGGATGAACAAAAGGAGTGGCAGGGTAATAATCTAGGAAAGAAAGTAGTGAAGGCCATAAGGCAAAATGAGAGACAGGTAACTGGGAGAGAGGGAGGGGGAGAGGCGGGAGAAATAGGAGGGGGAGTTGGCGAAGAAGAGGGATTAAAATGAGGAAAAGAAAACCTAGTACATAATATAAAAGTAGCAACTGTAAACTGGTGTATAGCAATGTGGATGGTTTGATGTCCAAAAAATGGAGATTGGTAACCATATAATATAGGAAAAGCCCATGATAATGTGTTTATGTGAAACAAAATAAAATAAAATATTTGAGTCTGGAAGTGATGGGATGGGATAACTATAATTTGTGGAGAAGGGATAGGAAGGGCAAGATTGGTGGAGGAGTATTAATCATTACACACAATAAATATTAAAAGTTAAAATTATAGATTTAAAAAATAATAAAGTAGAAATTATAGCAGTGGAGGTGGTTAATGAACATAATGAAAACACTGATGTTGTGGTAGCATATATGCCACCAAATACGAGGGCCTGGGAAGAGGAAGAATACCAAGAATTAAAATATGAGATTGTTCTGTTTGTTTTCTATATTCCAACTACTTCATCTCGGGCATAGGCTGAGAGCCTGTACATTCAACTGTTGTACATCGAACGGTGAAACCTGTGAAGTCTCGTTCCAGTCTAGGGGGTGAGACATGTGAAGTACTTTTTTTAGCTACAACCAGACCGTGGCATCTTGCCTTCGCATGATGCATGGGGCTTAGCTGCCCACTCACGGCTCGAAGCAGCCCCATGCCTGAAACTGCCACGCTCCAGTACTTCACTGTCTCATATCCTAGACTAGGACCCTCACTCCCAGAACGCCACCTATTAAGCAATGAACTCACTAGGTATTGGCCCCCTTTAGCATATTTTGAATATGGGAATATTCATACAGTGGTATTTAATCAGGGAACAATGAGGGTATTTATTTGGCGTTTCGGTGGGCTTTGTAGTCATGCACTGATACTAGGTACAGCACAAATTGCATCCCAATAGACGTTCAACATTATTTCACAGAAACAACGAGCTAATATTTGGTAGTTTTGTCTTCTTATTTGTAGAGAGGTTAATTGAGAGGAGGGAGACGCAGGTAGTAATATGAGTTAATGGGGGAATGTATTACTATACTTGATTACAGAAAACCTGCTAATGCAGAATATTTAAGAAAACACAAGAAGAAGGGGTAAAGATGAATCGTCTAGATTAGACTTGTTGTTTACAATAGATCCAGATATGATTACAAATATTAAATACCTACCTCCGCTGGGAAATAGTGATCATGAGGTAATTGAAATGAAAATGATGGATTATCAAACAATGCTAGAAAGATAACACACAGAGAAAGGAGGTTGACTTATGGGAAGTAGAATTTAAGTTGTTAAAAAAGTTGCTTCAGGGATGCAGACTGGAGTGAAATTGAACAGACAAACGATGTTAATGAGAAATACTGTGTATTTAAATAAATGTATGATGGTATTGTAAACAAGTATGTGCCAAAACAAAGAAATATTGTAAGAAATAATATGCTAAATGTTGCATAGCTAGGGATAAGAGAAATAAGGCATGGAACATAGCCAGAAGGAGGAGAACTGAACAAATCTGATATATATATATATCGGAGGCTCAGAAACGAGTATATCATAATTAGGAAACAAAAAGCAAGACAGTATGAGAACAAAAAAACATTGTGGAAAAATTGGTAAGTTATCCTAAATTGTTCGACAGGTATGTGATTAGCAAAATGAAGATTAAAGACAAAATAATGAGGCTGAGGGAAGGATACAATATTTATGAGGATGATGAAATTATATGTGAAATTATGAATAATACATTCAGTTTATGCTTTGGATGAAACCTTTTGGAACCAGAGATTATACATCAAAATGGTGAAAAATTGGGGGATATTATTTTCTATCCAGAGGAGTTATTAGAACTTATGAATGGACTAGGTGCGAGACAGTCTATGGGCCCAGACGATATAGCAGTATGGATTCTAAAAAAATGTGCTAACAAATTGGTAAAACCTAAATATGAAATAATCAAGTACTCTATTGAAGTTGGAAAATGTCCACTAGACTGGAAAAGAGCCAATATGGTACCAATCTACAAAGGTGGGAGTAGGGAGCAGCCGCTAAACTTTAGACCAGTGTCACTGACAAGTGTTGTTTGCAAAATGTGTGAGAAGATTATTTAGAAAAGATGGATAAAGTACTTGGAAGAAAATATTTTACTTACTGTAAGACAATTTGGATTCAGAGAGGGAAAATCATGTGTTACTTATCTGTTGAGCTTTATGATAGGGTAATAGATGTACTACAAGAGAGAGAAGGATGGGTGGACTGTGTGTATCTTGATATAAAGTCGAAGGCGTATGACAGAGTTCTTCATAGTAGACTTAGGTGGAAGTTGAAAAAGTTTGGAGGGGTTAAAGGTATTTTGTTGAAATGAATGGAGGACTATATCTAGGGAAGACAGATGAGAACTATGGTAAGAGACAGATTATCAACATGGAAGGATGTCACAAGCGGAGCTTCACAGGGATCAGTGTTGGCCCCCAGTATGTTTCTGGTCTATATAAATGATATGCCAAAGGAAATAAATGCATACATGACTATGTTTCCTGACGATGCAAAGATTAAAAAGCATATAGTGGATGAAAACAGTTGTAGAGAGCTACATAGTGATCTGGATAAGATAAAGCAATGGAACAAGATGTGGAAATTGGATTTTAACACAGATAAATGGCATGTGATGGAAGGGGGTATGAGTAAAAGAAGACCTTATTGGGAATATAAACTAGGAGACTGCATGATTAACACCTCAGAGAAAGAGAAGGACTTGGGCATTATAGTACAGGGAGATCTTTCACCCGAGAGTCATATTAACAAAATAGTGGGAGAAGCTTATGGCCTGTTGAATAAAGTGAAAATAGCATTCAACTATTTGAATGAAGATATGCTAGTGAATATAATAAAATCAATGGTGAGACCAAAATTGGAATATGCGGCAGTGGTGTGGTCACCCCATCTTAAAATGCATATAATCAAGTTGGAGAAAGTACAGAGAGCTGCAACTAAGATGATTCCAGAACTAAGAGAACTGACATATGAAGAGAGATTAGAGATATTGAACTTGCCAACTTTAAGGGAAAGAAGAGAAAGAGGGGGTATGATTATGATGTATAAATGTGTTAGGGTATTGGAAAGGATAGACAAGGAAGACTTTATCGAAGGGGATAAAGGGATAAAGGCCGGGTGGATGGGACTCGTTAGCCTTGGTCGGCAACTCATCTAGGGAGACAACCTTATACACATCCGGGTGGATGGGACTCGTCAGCCTTGGTTGGCAACCTGTCTAGGGGAGTAAACCTGATACAAATCCGTACTGCTTACCTAAGGGTAAGGCAGGTTAGTGGATGGATTAGCCGAACACCACTGTAGAAAAATAGTGCTAACAGAATACACAGAGGGCCTCGGAGTCGGACGGATCCTAAATTGAGTGGTCAATCCTGTAAGTCCTTCACTAAACTGGCTCGGGTTGTGCCTCTCACAGGGAATAGGTCCGCTTGGGGGTATTCTGTGTATGGCCACCCTCGTAAGGGGAGTAAGGCGTCCGGCGATAGATAAAGGGAGGACTAGCTGGACATCGTTGCAAGTTAAAGAAAGGCAGATATAAAGGATATGTGAGTAAATACAGCTTTCCATATATAAATGTTAATATGTGGAATCAGTTGGATGATGAAGTAGTGGGTGCAGAGAATATCAACAAATTTAAAGTCAAATTAGATAACAGAATCTTGGGAAGCGGGTCAATACGAGCCTAAAAATTCAAATCCTCTAAAATACAATTAGGTGAATTAGGTGAGTACACACACACAGACACACACACACACACATACACACACACACACACACATGTATGTATAGAACAGTATTAGAGTCCTGACAGTGTAGGTTGGTAAGGACGAGGGCCGGTAGGAGACAGAGTAGCAGCAGTAGTCGCATCATGGTAGCTCAGTCACTCATCCTGGAAAGCAAAGGGCAAACTATTCACAATGACGTCAATCCAACTGTAATGTTTCTTTTTAGTTAAGGCAAGATATATATATATATTCTGGTATATATATATATATATATATATATATATATATATATATATATATATATATATATATATATATATACATATATATATATATATATATGTATATATGTACCAAATATATATATATATATATATATATATATATATATATATATATATATATATACAGTATATATATATATATATATGATCTCAGGTAGAGGTTTTGCAATAGGGAAGCGTAACTTGAAAAGGAAGAGTAAGACCAGGGCAGCCGTGAGCATTATCATTATAATAATAATAATAATAATAATATTTATTCAGTTAGCAATTTACAGAGTTGGTACCACATAGTATGCTACAAATATGACATGTACCAGCCTTGCATAATTCCAACTAAGGATAGCCCAATAAGGCCGTTAGGCGTATTTCCATTGGGGTCCTTGTGGGATTAGGTTAGCTGGGGAAAATGGGGAGGATAAAGAAATAGATACTTTAGAGAAAGTATTTCTAGGGGGTTATTTTAAGATACCTTACATCCTATAGTAAATATCAGTAACCCGTAATCAGTAATCATTTCAGTTTGGTTTGTCTATCTCTTATGTCGTATTTAGTAGTAGACATAAGCTTGGTGCTCCCTTCTCGCAGCTGTCCGATTCAGGTGTTCCTTCAGGCTACGTCTGAAGGAATATGCAGTGTTCTCTTTTCACGGACTGACTGGGGTAGGTCGTTCCAGTCTTTGATGGCGGCGAAGAAGAATGTTTGCTTACCCTGTCCTTGGATTCTCGGGACCTTAAAATTAAACATCCTGTTTCTTGTATTATGTCCACTCCTCTCATTTGCTTTAACAAAATCATTCTTTAGATACTCTGGAGCTCTGTCATAGAACATTTTGAAGGCATTAGTGAGCCTGATTTGTTTGGCCCTGTCAGAGACATTGAGCATACCTAGTGACTGAAGTTGTTCCTGGCCAACATGTGATCTGGGTCCTAGGTTCAGCATGAACCTAACCATTTTATTTTGAGTGACCTGAAGTTTGTGCTGATTTAGATGATGCAGAGTACCAGGATGACACAGAATAGTCAAAATGACATTGTACAAGCGCTTGGCAGAGGGTCTTTTTGGTCGCCGCGGGCAAGCATCCC